>BQNB010000561.1:18655-44201 GCA_026074375.1 Tanacetum coccineum | reverse complement strand
ATTATTTGAAAGGATCGATTATTCGTTGATACAACGATGTAAAGTATTGTAAAAAGTAGCCGATATCACCACTTATGTTGTAAAGTATGTAAAATTCAGGATGTAAGGGAAGTTGACCGTTATAGGAACGCCAACTTAGGTTGTCTATGTCATTTCTATGATTGAGGCATTTGTTTATATGTTCAAGTCTTTGTCATAGAACGGTCGGGAAAGTTACTAGCAACCGTACCTTATTTGTAGCTTTAATCTATTTGTTTTGTATATTTTATTTAACAACCATCTACTTCCCTTTCCTGATGACTAACCTTAGGATCTACTCGAATGAGGATGTGTACGAGCGTGGATGTCCATTCCTTATCGTTACGGCCATGTATGCATGTCTCAACTTCCTTGTTTGACGATGACCTTCGGTGAAAGTCAGAAGCTCCATACCTTATATCATTATTCATCCTTAAAAGAATGATTAAACCCTGAGCCTTTAAATAAATGCCTAATTTACCTTTTGACTTGTTACTCCTTAGCTTTAGAGGTGGAGATGTGTATCTTTGCCAAGCCTATGATACGAAGCTAATCACAACCGAGCAAATAAGCGTACCACTAAAATGTTACACCCTAGATTAGTTGAGTGATCTGAGTGTTTTCATTTCCATATTTCGTGAGGTGCTTGGTTTTGTACAGGTGGTTAGAACGAAAACAGTGCTTAAACAAAAAAATCCTTAACCTCGGTTGGGATACATTTTCAAAACCTTTCTAAAGTCTACTTGAGGACAAGTAGGATTCAAGTGGGGGATATTTGATGATTAGCAAATAAGTTCTAATATTTATAGCATCAATTTATCCCATAATAAAAATACCCATTTTATATAATTATTGCAAAGAATTGGTACTTAATTGCTTATATTTGTTATATGTAGTAATTATGGAGCATATTATGAAGTTTATATAAAAGGGCACGCATTAAGGAGTCAAAACGAATAGTTCAAGAACTCTATTGATTCTGACATCCTATACGGCGTATCATTCTAGAAGCATACGCCGTATCTAAGACTTGATGAACTAAAAGACCATTGCCTGACTTTGAAGAATACGCCGTATCCGCATCAACGATACGCCGTATATAATACTTAGGTCAACGAAGAAGAACCAACATGTTTTACCTTAATACGCCGTATCTATCAAGAAGCTACGACGTATCCGAGCAGCCACTGTTCACCAGATAAACACGGTCAAAGCAGTCCACAGATCACGCATTTCATGCGGTCAAAAATCAGTGATCTTGCAATTAATGGAAAATCGGTGTCATAAGGAAAGTTGAATGATACTTAATGATGATACACGCATTAATTAATGACAATTTAAGGTCATTAAGTGATACTTTTGTCAACATTAACTACTAACCAGGGAAACCTCATCAATACGCCGTATTGACTGCATTGAATACGACGTATTGACCAATTTCCAGATGCTATAAATACAAGAACTTAAACTCAGTTTTAGGTGTGCAAGAAAATCCCTAAACCACCAAGTCGACTCTCAGACGTATAGAAGAGCCAAGAAGGTCAGGAAATGACCTCAAGATTAGTATGAAAACTCCGTTGATATTCTCGCATAACCGTTATACGCGTTTGATTGAGTTTTTCATTAATTTAATCGTTCATAAACAAAACGTGTGTATTTTTACAATGATGTCGACTGAGACCTTTATATTAGGCTGATACCTTTAGGTATCAGCCATGTTTATGAAGGTTTAATGTTTGGTTTGTTTATCTCGACTGTCTTAATTCATCGTTGATTGTTTGATTATGCTTACCATTTTATACTTGTTTATGTGCTTGTATATGACCTATCATTCAACTGGGTCTAGTCCTACACATTTAATGCGCTGCAACTTTCATGTTGTGTGGGCGTAGGCTAAGATTTCGGGATGGTTCTCCATATTTGCAAGTAAGTGGGTAAAGACCCAATGGGCTAGGGTTTAATAAGATCCTATTATTAATCACCTAAGGTAGATTATAATCAACAAAAAGGATGCTTTATGCGGGCACGTTAATTGTGACAGGATTGTTCGTGTCTAGGTCTTAGGATGAATTACCGCCTAAGTCTTAAGAATGATATGCCACTTCGAGATAAGTCAATCATTGCACTAATAAACAAACCTGCGTTTTATCAGATGATTCATGGTTGATATGTTTTCTTTATATTAGTATTTGACCGCTTCTCTATCGTTTATTAATCTTCTTGTGTGTTTTTATTGCTTTACTTGTCACCAAAACCTTAGCTTAGACACCCAAACTCGTGCCAGCCTCTCAGGCTGAACCCCCATTTATTAACGCTCTCGCTCTTAGTGATCGACACCCTACTTACCAACGAAGCTACATCTTGACCGGGTACATTACCCGTTAGAGTGTTGTTTTTAGGTATAGTCGGCATAAAATAAATAGTAAAACTTGATATATAAAATACCTACGCACAACGACACATCATGGGCCATAAAACATAACGGGTTTGGTTGTACCCGAAAAAGGACTCGGTATTTAGCTTAGTACCGGATAAAGTGTAAGCAACGTTAGGTTGGTTCTACCTTGAAGTAGGACTCGGTATTTAGCTTAGTTTCGGATAAAGTGTAAGCGACGTTGTATGGTTTTCTCCGCCTTAAAGGAGCTTGTTGATATAGTGAAGTAACTCTCGAGTTGGGTACTCGGGGAGTAGAGTAGGGCGAAGAGGAGCTTCGTAGCCGAACCACTATAAATCATCGTGTCTTGTTTGCGCTTTCTTTTACTTATCGCTTTACATTTATATTTGCCTTTATCGCTTTATATTTATGTTTGCATTGCATCTATGTTTGTGTTGTATATTGTGTTGTGATGATATGCTTTGTTTGATGTTATTTAGTATAGTTGTTGTAGTATAAACTTGATTGGTTGTTTGATACAAAAGTCTTAAGTTTATAAAGGAAACGTATTCACCCCCCCCCCCCCCTCTACGATTCTACATATTTCACTAATTTTTCGTAAACTAATTTACCATCATATATAAACTAACTTGTTACCATTTTATGAACCAAGTCGTTACCATCTTATAAACAATTTTTATATCATCTTATAAACTATTTTTCCATCATCTTATATACTACCTCGCTATCATCTTATATACTACTTTGCAATCATCTCAAAAACCACGTTACTATCACCTTATGAATCATCTTGTATTTACTTTATGAAACCATTTTGTTTTCATCACATAAATTATTTTACTATCACCCCATGAGCTATTTAGCTATTGTCTTGTAAACCATCTTACGGTTTTCTCGCAAATCATTTTATTGTCATCCTATAATCAACCTTACTTTCATCTTGTGAATTATTTTGCCATCCTATAAAACAATTTGATATAGGGATGAGCATATAGACCCGAATCCCGGTACCGAACCGGAACCGTACCGGTTCCGTACCGAAACGGTACCGAATCCCGGTATACGGTACGGGACCGATACCATGATTCGAGTAAAAAAAATCGGGACTACTAGTTCGGTACGGGACCGGTACCAAATCGGGAAATTACCGAAAAAAACGGGAAAAACCATCGATTTCCCGGTACCCGAATCCCGTTCGGTACGGTACCGGTACCACTAATTTATGCTCGGGAAAAAATCGGTACCACTAATTCGGTACGGGACCGGTACGGGACCGGTACGGGACCGGTACCGTGCTCATCCCTAATTTGATACTACCTAACCTTAGTTTGACGAAAATGAGAATTGCATCGTTAGTCCTCAATTATACATAGCCTGATCACCTATGTATAATTCAGGAAGGACCATGCCATGTTAAGTAGTAGTCATCCTAAAAATTTAGTCAAAATCAACTCTTTACTTGTATACCTGAAATGCAAAATTTTTGTGTCTGTATTCATAAAACGTGTTTGTCACGGGAAACTGAATTAGTAACCATGGTAACTAAGTAGACATTTACTCCACATTACTACATAGGGTTGACATCACCTTACACCAAACCTTATCTCGAAAAGTCAAAATGCATCACTAGTCGCCCTAGGACGATTCTCCGTCAAGTTTGCTCGCCATTAAGGAATTTAATAAATCACACATTTAAACCTCGACGTAATACCGTGAAACTTAGTAATTGTGACATCATCATAAGTATAACTTCGTTATCACCCTGTAAAGGAAAATGTTATAGCTGCCACTTTAAGCCAAAAGGAATAGATAAAGACTACTAGGATTCAAATTTTAGTCACACCAAATAGATTTTAAACCGCCGTCACAAATCTTGGATGCTCAAGCCAAAACAATTAAGGAGAAAAATGTCGAGGATTTAAAAATTTTAAGTGGTATATAATAGGAATTGGAACCCGTCCCAATGAGACCCTCTATATTAAGAAAACAAAATTGGTTACCATGATTTTGGAGGATTAAGATAAGTATTCTGCAACAAGTATCCGCACCTCTTCACCAACACCACTCTGGAAGGCAACTCAAACTGAATTTCAGGATGAATATCTTTTAACACGGGGAGACTGTAACAATTCACATTTTCAAGTTATTTTACGTCAATAAACTCAAAAATATTTACCTTGAACTTTTACGCGTTAACTTTTAATTTCAACCGTTTAGTTAAATCGCGTAAACTAAAAATCAACAATCAACGTAAACCGACATCAAACAAATAAACATTTACGTCAAACAAGTGTTATATTATTTTTACGAAGATAATTTATAACTTTACATATTTTATTTTTATACGTTACGTAAAACGTTTACGTTTCACAATATTTAGCATTTATGCATGCATGGAAACACCGCAACTTTTTTATACTTCAACAAATACCCACAATAATACCCAATACACAAGATTTATAAAATTTCTACCCATGTTCACAACCTAACCGTCCCCTCCCGTTAATAAATTACAAATTCCTCACTAACTTGCTTTTTGCTTAATTTATAATAAGCCATATCCAAAGTAAGCAACAAGCCTTCATCCATTGTGTTTAAACTTTGCTTTTGTCTCCCATGCTTATTTTGATCACCAACACACAAGCATGCTTGACAAGTCTCATCCTATATGTTCCCTAATACGTTTTATAATGTATAAAGCATACCATACTTTGATTATATAAGCTAAAATACTTCACACTTCATTCTTACAAAGTAAAAATCACCAAAAACTCTATCCTTGTTTCTCTTAGTGTCCGGCCAAACCACAAGGTGCAAGAAACAATTGTGTTTTGATTTTCTACAAGTACTTTACAAGTGTTAAAGGGGTTTAGGTTAGAATTAAACAAAAAGGGTTTGATTTAGGTTTAGTCTTGTGTTCATCTCATGATCCTCATTCACCCAAGGTTCATACATATATCTCATACTTCCATTCTACTTATTTTCTTATAAACATCTTGATTATTTAGTTAAATCATCACTTAGTTTGTTATTTTATAAAGTTGACAAGAAAAAATCCAATACTTTACACTAAAATACATATACATGGTGAAAATGTGTTACAAATATGTTAGAATGCAAGAAAATATTTAATTTGGTATCCTACATGTGTTAGTTAAATTATTTAATAAGTTGTTGAAGTATTTGTTTAGAAATTAATTAATATAGTTTTATAAATTAATAATTGTTCTTGTCATTTTATTTATAAAATGGAAGTAATATGGATGGATATAAATGATTGAACTTTAGTTAAATAAATGATGTTGTAATGGGAAAAACTAATAGACTTGTAGTAGAAAAACAATGGTTAAAACAAGGGACTTGGTCATGGTATGGAGGTTTTACCCTCCTAGGGCAAGTCTCATGTTCGAGTTTTGTTAGGGCGATATGGGGTTCCTCCCGCGTGTGTAAAGGGAAGGGTGCCATTGCCTTTGGGTGGACCCAACTGGTTGTTTGGGGCTCGCTCGCTTCTGGGCTAGGGGCATGTAGCCAACAAATGGCCGTTCCAAAAAAAAGAAAAACATGGTAAAAAATCATAAAGTTAATAAACACTATCTTATATAAATTTAAAAATAGTGGGAATTTATTGTTTGACCACAAACTTCTAGGCAGATATAAAAACCTTTAATACTATGATAGTACGTCTCAAAACGATTCCGTGCATATAAAGAACTCGAAAAACGGATGTAAAACGAAGGTGATATGAATTTATTAAGATACCGGTAACTATTAAATTTTGGACAGCTTTTGGTAAAATTATAACGAGCATGACAGATTTTAAATTGTGTTTTTGAGGGCTTTCGGGTCCGAACCGGCTTAAGTATAAAACTAAAATGTTATCCGGAATGATGTTTTGCAATATAGCGCTAGTTTTCGAAGCCTAAAAGTGTTTATAAATGGAGTAAACTTGTTTTAGAATAGATAAACTTTTATATAAAAAAAATTTACACTTTTTATAAAAATAAACTTGCTGTTAACAATTAAAAATGGCACTTACGAGCATTTTCGGGTCCGTTTGGACCAAAACCTTAAGAAACAATATAGTATAACTTATATAATATTTATTTTTATATACATTTTTAACTTTATAAATGTTATTTTATAAATTGCTCGAGCTATATATATAGTATTATTACATAGGCAATAAAAATACTCTGTGTTCTCGTTTTTCTTACTAAACTAGAATTAATCTTTGCCGAATGCACATTACCATTTATTATTACTTGGTGAGGTTTAGGCCTAATGTTCTATTTTCATCTCATTATACAAAAATCCACCAAAAATATTGAGTGTGCCGGTAGTATTGTAGACTTTAGAACTTGGCATGTACATCATTTCGAGACCTAATTGATTAGCAAGAATAGATGGTTCGAGAAGGAAACATTTAGGAATTCACCCAAATAGCCTATGTGTGTGTTTATCGACTTGTTACACTGACTTGTCGACCTCCCATGTTAAAAACCCTCTTGTTGCACTCATCATTAGTGCAAGATACCCCTAGATCACCCTTGTTTAGCCAATCTATGTTTTCACCCAATATTATATGTTTCGTTACATTATTTTACCTTAGGCTTCTATAGTCTATATTTATCCTTGTGTTAAAATTTCTGGCTACCTAAGTCCATGGTTCAAGAAAATGGTTCAAAGATTGGCACTTTCGTTGAAGACATATTATTATGATCATGGAAGACCTCCCGGTATTATTACTTTTGATATTGTTTATCTCAAGTGGGGGGATATTTGATATGTAATATACAGGAGTATTATAAAAATGAAAAAGAAAAAGTTGTGCAACTATAAGTCACCTAACTCCTGATGTTGGTTACATATTATAAAACCAACTAAGTAAAATGGTGGTGCAACTATAAGCCACCTAGTGATTATGGGGATGGTGCAACTATAAGCCGTCCGAAGTATAAAGGTGGTGCAACTATAAGCCACCTGATGAAGAATGGGTTAGCACACTCCGTAACATCTCATTATTAGCTAACTCATTATGATGATATGATCAAATTTTCGCACTTGAAGACTTGGACTATGGATGGACAGTAGTCGGTTATGGATATCTTAGAATATGTATGACTATTGGTTTTGTGTTTTTATCTTAACATCAATTAAATGTGTATCTCATGTCTATCTGATGCGTATTTTCTTTTAAAATATATTTTTGTCAAGTTTTAAATTTATAAAACTCAATCTACCTAACGACGCACTAACGGGCAAAGAACCCGATCGTGGGTAGTATGGATTGGTAAATTCGAAGTCGTCCCAAGAGTTAAGGTATAGTTAGTTTTAATTTGAAATGTCATGTTTTGAAAATGGTTTTTAGATTTGATATGAAATAAACAACTGAAAATAAAAGGATAGTAGATATCAAGAGAGGAAACATGCTAACCTAGTTACTTCATTACTATTGTTAGGAATACAATTTCCTGTGTAATGTCAAACTATGGTTTCATTACTGATTTCTAAGGTCGATAGACTTGAATGTGCATATGCAGTCTATCCTATACTTCCTGCGATTCCGAATCAGTCCCGAATCGTCTAGGAGGTAGGTTATCAAGGTTGCAGTGATTAATCCTTACTATTCCAAAAATATATCTAATAACCTATTAAGATTATTAACCCCCTCTGAAAGAGTTCCTGTGCTTTTTAAGTATCGAGTGATTTGTGCGGTGACTGGTCAGTTCCTACACCAGGTAAAGAGTTAGTGATCGTCTCTAGTACCGATTGGATCCCGCCATGATAAGTTAATCTATTAGTGGGGCAAGCTAGGTCCAAAACCACCCGTACTGCCAAAACCCAGAGGTACACGATAGTCAAGGAATATCTAATGAAACCATAATTCAACAGGAAACAATCATAACAAAAGTAACTTCATAACTAGGCCATCACTTTAAGTGCGTAGCCGCTCATGGTAACGGAAACACAGTAAGAGATAGAAGAAATCATATATTGAAAACTCATAATTCTTGCAGGATTCCTAATTTGAACGATTAAATACAAAAAGTAAGTAAAGTGTGATCTCCCTTAGACTCCAGGTGGAATTTTTTGAAGGTTGGAAGCCTTTGTCGCCTCTCCAATTGTCTCTGGAGAAAGTGATGTCGGAATAGCTTGAATGAGACCTCTATTTATAGTTATCGTACCTGTTACGGTGTAACCAATAAAGGTGTTACGCCATAACCAACTTACATGACATTCTATAATTAAGCATCTGTTACGGCGTAACCAAATATGGTGTTACGTTGTAACCTTCATATAACTTCCATATGTACGTGATCTTCATTCCATATTTGTGGATCTTCATGGTTACGGCGTAACTGGATAAGGTGTTACGCCGTAACGATAACTTTGACAAGATTTCCTTCCAAATATAGGGTTACGGCGTAACTAGATATGGTGTTACGCAGTAAAGTCTTCCTTGATCTTCGTACATGCTTAATTTATGTTACGGTGTAACCATTTTTTGTGTTACGCCGTAACATTCTTTAGAATTTACACTTTAAGTCATTTTTCTCTTGTTTCTTGTCACTTTCCGGTATTTCACCTGAAAACTACAAAATAGCAAAAATATCTCGTTTTTTACTGTTAGTGAAACATTTGCAGGTATTTTAGGGGGTATTTTGCCACAAAAAAGTATTAAATATTTGATGTTATCAACGCACTTTAAAAATTTTGCGGTCCAACATTTATACTTAAACACTTTTTATGATACTGTGGTGAAGCAGTAGTCACTAAACACTTTTCATGATACTATGGTTAAAGCAGTAGACAATATAATCTTTTGATCCTATATTTATACTTACATAAACCTATGAACTCACCAACTTTATGTTGACACTTTTAAGCATGTATTTCTCAGGTGTATAAGATGCTTGACGTAACTGATGTGCATTGGAGTCTAAATTTTGCAAGATTGCTTTTTCAAACAACTCATGTAGAGTTCGTTCTCTCGTATCTTGTGTTGTTGTATTATGAAGTAACACTCCCGGACATATTTCCGATGCGACCCATTTTATGGGTGTTACAGTTTGATCACACCAACTTTAGTAAAAATGGGAGATGTTTTGCCTTTGTTGGAAGTTTTGTGTGTAGGAGGCTTTGAGTTGTATAACATTTTTGATACCACGTGTGTGAGAAATGCATTATTGAAACATGTAGTATATCGGGCTTTCAATACGTTGTATATTGGGCTTTGCGAGCTTTGAAATTCTAAAGGCTTACCGGGCTTTTGTTAAAGATATGAATACAAAAGTATTTACCAATTGTAATCATAAGCTGTGTATAGGCAGTCATTGCGTTTTGCTTGGTTGTGATGATCCTTCGAGTGTGTTGTGTTGCTGCGAAAAGTGAAAGGATGGTAGAGTGCGAGAATCACTCGCCTCAGCAACCTCCACGAGCGCAGCCACGACATCAATTAATATGAGCCATGTTTATTAGGAATTTTCAAAGTAGAAACGTATATCGCCTAATTTTATAGGGCTAGGTGACGTCGGCATCTCAACTTAATAACACTTATTCAGCGGTTGAAACGTAGTCGTTTCAATCGTCATGGGCTCTTTGGCCTGTGAATTTGGTCGGGTCCAAAACGGTGTTACACTTTCTCTTTTTATCAGGCGATTGATGATAAATTTTTGTTTACTATGTGTAGTTTATCTAGGCCCGTATCTTGGCTGGGCAGTCGCACAGAGAGTGTGATTGCAGCCATCGCATGTGTTTGGTAGCGCAATTGTATTCGCAAATCTGAGCCTTATTTGTTACTGTTATGCATATGATATATGACAGTTGCATATGTTTATTTATGGCTTCATGGTATGAGGTACTTTATATTTTGTGCTTACGCTACACTTAAGAATAAATGTCGAGTGTTTGGTGCAACCAGTTTAGAGCAAACCTAAAGTGGCTAACCTGGAAATCATTATAATCAACAAACAGGTATGGCTTTACTTCTATTGTTTAGCCTAACTTTACCTCATTGTTTATCCCAAAAATGCAGCTTTTTGTTTAAGATATTAATGGGATTTTCGATTGCATTTGGTGGAGTAAGTTGTCGGTATGCTAGAAGGAAGGAGAAAAGGTTAGTAACATAAAAGTGTCGTATGTTGGCATAGGGTTGATGGGTTACCTTGGAAATAAGGTATAATCTTTTTTTACAATCTGTCTGTTATTTATATATATAATTATATTTCACGTTTAATGTACGCATATGTCGATATTTAGATGCATTTGGATGTATTGTCGGTATGAGTTACAACCACTGTCACTCTCTAGTACTCGAGGCCATTATAAACCAAAGAACATGGTGACTTGCCTGATACAAGCTAAAATCTGATTATAAACATAATCACATAACTAGCAATTATATTATACTTTTGTATTAAGGCATACGTTGATTACTTTGGTCAATTCACATCCTAGCAATTTCCTGAAGATATCGGCGAGGTGCTTCTTTTATCCCTATATGAAAAGAAACTGGATTTTTTTTCTAACCAACACTTATGGCAGATGTTATATTACTCACTGCTATATGTATCTGTAGTTGGTTCACCATCGCTATCTATCAAGTGAAAAATGCCTCATTGGCAATGTCTTGGGTATTGTGTTTCATGCTTTTGGATCCTTAATTTTTCTTACTTGGACTTTGCAGCAACATATATTCTAACCAATCTAAACTTTTCAGTAATGTGTGTGGCCTGCATCACAAGGAGTTTATAAAAGGAGAGGATCAAAATATCGTGGTATGTAGTGGACCGCAAGGTACAAGTGTGAGATATCGGCGGCTGGTAGTGGTTTTATAGGTGTATCACTTAGAACAAGCAAATTCAAGCAGAAGACGTGCTAGCCATTAACTAACATAATCGTTATGGTATCTATGTACACTAACGGTAAACATTTGTTGATTTTTTAAGCATGGCACACACATTATGGATCATTCCACCATGCAACGAGTTTTAAGATGGCAAACATAAGTCATTCAAGCAGAGAAGGATATTCTTTAGCGTTTTAAAAAGTTATGGTCTTTGTTGAAAGCTAACATTTGTTGTTATTTTAAGATGGCAAACATAAGTCATGCACCTATTTTGAAATTAAATATGTCTCAACTTCCTTCTTAGAATTACCTATCTACAAAACAAAGACATTCAATTGTATGTCATATTGTGTCAAAAGAAATGAACAAAACGATATATGTCTAACATAAATTAACGTAGAACCCTGTCTATGCTCCACTGCGGTACGCGGGTTGAAAGCCTAGTTTTAATCTAATTTTCAGTAGCATTGTATTAATATATGTGATTATGTTATAATACGAGTTAAAGATGTTACACGAAAAACAAAATTCCTTACTTTAATAGAAATCTGGTTTCCTGTTTTTGGATTATCCAATTATGTACCACCATTTATTTTAATATCAATTTTCAAAGTAAACATAAAACGAATAGTGCTTTGAAGAATTCAAAATTCGAGTTTCATTTGAAGTAATTAATTAATTAGTTTGACTTACTGTTTTTACGTAAATTATAAGATGAAAAGCCGTATGCACTAAAATTTTCTTCCTGGTTTTAGAGAATTTCAATACTTCTACCCAATTGAAATTTAATTCTTCTTGTATCAATACATTCGTTCATTCTTCTTTGGTCTTCAAATCGGTTCATGGCATGTTTGACAGCAGTTTTAGGCACTCTCAATTTCCAAACCCAAAATTTGAATAAATCGTTAATGTTTTTTAGCATGACAAATTAATCTTCTTGCTTTCCACGGTCACTGTAGATACACGGATACAGTTAACATCAACAAACAAACAAAATACCAATTTCTCACTCCTTCTCCACCCTTATATTTGTATGTACACTTGACAATTTGGAAACAACATAATGTACATTGCATTACATGGGATAATCACACATCTATACAAATTAACACAATAATATCAACGTTGCTATTATCATAATCTTACATCATGTATTGTACATTGAACGTTAAAAACACGAACAAACATTGTAAAAAACAAAACATAAATAACAGTCAGTATCAATATCAATTACTAAATACGATTACAACGTTGATGTTGAACCCATCAGGCATGTCATAGAACTCGGAAACTGAATTCATCTTCATGGTTTGTCTGTGAGAAGAAAAGGAACGCACAAAAGTTAGAACTGAAGGCTAATGAACGATGAGCACTCCTTTGTGGGCGCGTATATATAAGCCCCGAATTAGGGTTTCTTCCCCAATAGATATGCACATAATTTAAATACAAAAAACATATTGGGGAGGATAAATACCTTTCTTAAAGCTATCTAGATGGTCACATCATGTGTTTGGAAAATGAACTTTTTAATTATATTTTGGGTCATGCTCCCAGTATTCCGGTTGAGTTAGGTAGGCATGCACAAACCGGTCAACCGGTTTCAGTTCCCAACCGGTCAAACCCTAACCGGTTTTTGGTCAACCCCCCAGAAAACCGGTTGGACCGGTTAACTGGTTCGGTTAACAACTGGTATCGGGTGGAGAAAAACCCAACCGGTGGAAACCGGTTTGGAACCGGTTTTTTCCGATTAACCAGTTTCCGGTTTTTGTGTTTTTTTTTTCGTTTTTCGTTAATTCATTTAGACGTTCTTGTTTTATACAAAATAAACTCAATAAACTTTAACTTTTATTTAATACAACACATAATACATCGGAAAGGAAATACATCAGAAAGGAAATACATCAAACATAATACTAGCTTCATCTTGTGCGATTTCTTCATCAGAAAGTGTTATCGCTTCACCCGTTTGCACCTCTTTATCGTAGATCCCTTCTTCGAAGTCTAGTGTGTTTTCAAGATTGGAGATGTGTTGTATTCGATCGGTTGCGTCCAAGTGATCCTTCAAACACATACACATCTCCATAAACGCCGGTGTGAGCCTTGTTCTTCTGTTTGATAATGCCCTTCCACTTGTTGAAAAAACGGATTCGGAAGCTACCGAAGTAGCTTGTACACTTAGTACATCTCGAGCCATTCAAAATAGAACGAGAAACATTGATTCCTTTGCTTTCCGAAAACCTAAATTATCAAAACTTGCAAACTCATCGGTCAGAATATAGGAGATAAAATCGGTTGTGACATATCTCTCATATTCGTTGTTCGATAAACGAACATTCTTTGCCCATTTGTTGGGATTTTCTCTTAACCGTTGTAGCAAGCCAAGCATCGGATTACCTGTATGTGACCTCGATGAAGAAGCCGAACTCGTTAAAGGAGTTGGGTTACCATATTTTGCAAAATAAATATCCCATAAACCTTCAAAAGATTTGTTAAAAGATTCTTTTGCCTCTTTTGCAAAGAATGGGTTATTGTCAAAATACTCCAAATCAGTTGTAATCGAGTCGATAAGTAACTCTACCCCGGATACATTAAAACATGGATTTAATGCGGCCGCATAAGTAATTATCGGTGGTATTTTTTCAAAATATTTCCTAAGCTTTAATTCATTGGTGAAACCATACTTGCATATATATCACCATTCAATTCAAATTCGCTTAGTTTTGAACACATGAAGAATATTTGTTGGAGTACCAATTGAGACGTTGGATAATAAACCCCCGATAATATTTTTGTGACATTGTAAAACACTTCAAGTAATCGGGTTAGTTTTTCAATAGTATCCCAATGTTGGATCGAAAATGGATAATGCCTACCAGCTTCCGACAAAGTGTCATGAAAATATTGTAAAGTCACTTTTTGTTTTAGACCACTTTGGAACATATTGTAAGTGGAATTCCATCTTGTCGTAACGTCCCAATTAGGTGCTAAACAAGGTTTATCCAATTGTGTACACAACTGAATATAGTCAACATATGTTTTAGTACCCAATTTAAATATATCTTTTAACATTGTTTTAAAACATTGTTTCATATGATCTATCGGGATCACCGCTAATCCATCTTGCACAACCAAGTTAATGATGTGTGCAACACATCGAATATGATCAAATATGCCCTCCAAATGTGGCTCGTATTTTACTTTTAGTCTACGAATTGCGTTTGTGTTATTACTTGCATTATCCAACGTAACTGGGGAAAAAATCTTCCAAGTAAAATTTGATGAACACATTTTTCAACATCCTGAATAAAGCAGGCCTTGTGTGATGAACCGAAAAGTCTTCAAATGCAATGGTTCGCTTCATCATTTACCAAGTTCCGGGATCAATCCAATGTGCGGTAACACAAATGTACGAACCGGGCAAACCATGAGGTGCGGACCAAACATCCGTTGTTAAGTTTACACTAGCATTTAAATTAAAAAAAAACCCTTTATTAATTGTTGTTTATCCGTTTTCCATAGTTTCATAGCATCACGTTTTAGAGTAGAACAACTTACATGATTATACTTTGGTTGAAGATGGTTTTGAAACACCCTAGTCATTCGAGGGTTGTCGAAGTGTTTGAACGGCAAGGCTTCTTGAATCACCAAACCGGCAAATTGTTCACGAACAACATCCGGATTGTATACAAAAATAGACCCATCTCGACCCATAGAGGATTGACCTACTTTCGGAGCCGTTTTGAGTGCATCACAATACTTGTTGTTGATATGAGCCTTCAACGTCGAGTTGGATGACAAAGACAAAAAATGAAAGCAAAGCTTACATTAAGCCTTTGTCGTGTTATCCGACATCTTGACGAGGTTGAAGTGTTGCCAAATAGCGAGGTTTCGGGAGCAAAGTAAAACTTCAACAACCGTCGGTGCACTTGTAGAACCAACACCGGTGGTAGCTGAACTAGATTGAGTTGCCATTAGTGAAATAGTTTCGGTTTTGATTTTTAGAGTGTTTATTGCTTATGTGAATTGTGAAAGTTGTAATTCAACCAACATACAACCCCTCTATTTATACTAAACATACAATAGCAAAATGATAAATCCTACACCTAAAAATTCAAAAAAACGCTCCTCCCCACTCCTCACCGGTTTGAAATTCGAAATTCAATATTTTAAACATTTTCCACCAAAAACCGGTTAGTAACCAGTTATTAAAAACCGGTTGGCCAAACCGGTCTTAAAAAAACCGGTACAAACCGTTCGAAATTGAGAAATGCCAAACCGGTTGGGAACCGGTGGTTTGGCCAAAAACAGGACCGGTTTTGGCCAAACCCGGTTTTGACCGGTTACAGTTTTTGGTTTTTTTTCGGTTTCGATTTCGGTTTTCGTTTTTTTTTTCACGTCTAGGGTTAGGATCCATTTGAATTGTGAGCTTATGAACTTTATCGCCTACAATTACAGCTTCCAAGTTACACATATGACATAACAGGAGTCAACACGGAATTTTTTTTAATCTGCATATTTAACTGTTACAACGAGTTTTAAATGTTCTATATCCCATTTGAGATTCCCTTGTGAATAAACAGGAAAACAGAAACTTATGAAGAAAAGTAGAAAACGACCCAACTGCTACTGCATTTTTATGTGTAGAAATGAACCATAAGGGACACGAGAAATATCAAAAGAGAACCAACAAGAAAGACGAGGCCAAGCGAACAACCTACTAAACACACAACCTCCACGGTTCCAGTAATCATGGCTGCATAACCATTCGTGTTCTGTGTTTTATAGTCAGCGGAAATCGAGTTATAGCTCCACCCACTGTTTTTCATTCTGTTGGGTGTTCTATATTTCAGCTTCTCTTTCTTCATTACTTCTTCCATTCTTGCTTTCAAGACGCCAAGGTTTGCATCTACCATGTTGGATGAACTTCCTATACCAATAACATACTTTATGGTAGGTTAAACAGGCTTAAGCAAATAAATCGTTTAGAACAAGCATTCCTAAACACATACAAAGCTTGTTAAGCTCTTTGGAGATTTTCCCAAATTACCTTTTAAAATGGTCTAAAAGGTTACCTCAACTTAAATCCTTGTTCTGTCGAATGTCAATATTTGCATAATCATGCATTTGTGGCATAATTCTCATTTAAAAGGATACATGAAGTAAAATGAAATTAGTAGTTATGAACAACTAAAAATGATGCGATACTAATATGGGCACTTTGCTGAAGATTATTTGTAACAAATCATGTACACTTGATACAAATAAAAGGGAGTTTCAAATGTTTAGATCTTAGATATCAATTATCTTAATACCTAAGCGGCTAAGCCTATATAGAAATTTGATTCGTATCTCATCATGTTCCATTTATAGTTTGTGCGTATGTTACACAAAACACAAACATACATGCATACACACTGCATGCACACAAATGCTGAAATCCATACAATAACAATACTAACTTACAAACATACGCATTTTTAGTTGAAGTGCAAACGATCAACACTTACAAGATGCTGACTTTTAGATCTTATATCCAAATCTTCATAGAGCTAATATTACCTAGTTAAGAAAAAGGTGGAAAGGTAGCCATTTTAGACACACAAAATATTCCTTCTCTAGTAATCTTAGCTTTGTACCAATAGTTTCTAACTTACATAACACTAATCTCGTTTACGAATATAATTAGTAAAAACTAGATTTGTTCAAACCGAAATATTTTTGGTAACAATGTTACTAACCACCTAAATGATCCCTAAATACGAAGAAAATCATCAACACTCGATCGTGAAATTTCACGATTAGGGTTTTGAATTTATCAAAGTAGAAACTCCAACACGCAAGTCTTGTCGTGAAATATTTACGCATACATTTATATGGTTTACCTTCATCTTTACAGCTTTGGGATCTTACTTGAAGAAACCTTAGTGATTTAGGCTTCGAAATGGAATGACAAGTGTATGAGGAGGGTACAGAAAGAGAGGTAAGAGACGCTAAACCTTTCATTATGGCTAATATAATTGACAATTAGCAGATCATCCAATCCATTTATAGATGTAACTAGTGTTATTGAGGAGTAACTTTTCAAAACAAATATAATGATCGATCCTCGCATATTATAAAAGGCCACCTATATGATATATCGATCTTTACTTAATTATTTAGATAAATATGATGTGTCAAGTATGTTCTACGTGGGCTAACGAGATTTTAACACTTCTACTCTTCACTTTTCTTTTGCACTTTTGTCCTCTTTGTTCTTTCTTTCTTTCAATCCTTTTGGAAATTAAAGTTTGTTCATTGTGATGTGTAACTATTTGGACGAAAAGTAGGTGGGGCAAATTTACCTAATGTACAAGTCAGGCTAAACTCACCAAATTTGACAAGTATTTAATAATTAGTTGATGTTAAGGATTTAAGGTACGTACAAACGTTCCGTAACTATGATGGATTAATCCTATAGGTTTTTGCCACACTACTTTATTATTATTATCGTTATTACTCATGTCATTATGTGTAACAATCTAACAAAGTTGTAATGGCTGATCATTAGTTAGTTGATTAGGCAGAAAGCAAAGAGAACTCACAAAACAATTAGTTAAAGCCGCCATTTAAACATTATTGCTTGGGTGTCACTCGATCTTTTTTACCAAATTCCCCGAAAAACCTTTTGGCTGTGGTGACTCATAAGATGTCAATTATGTAGTTCTTCAAACTAAGGTTTAATTTGGATGAAATTCATATCAAAACAATTCACTACTACAAAAATCTGCACCCCCAACCCCAACACCACACCACCCCCACCTTTTCTTCCCATCGGACTTTTCCCATGGAATAAATCTAGTGTGAAATTTTCCCACGGAATACCCTAAAAATTTCCATCCGAATTGGTGTAAATGTTGACAATGTTTTCGTGTATGTGTGAATATCCGTGTGAAATCCGTGCAAATTTCCAAGATTTTCCACTATTCTTGTTAATTCGACATCCGTGGAAAAATTCTGGCAAATTTCACACATATTTGCCACGGCTATAGATTTCCCACAGATTTCCCATAGATTTTGACTATCGTTTGTTAATTTACATGTGAAAAATTTCACACGATTATGTCTGTGGGAAAGTCGTGGGTAATTTCCCACAAATTTCCCACCAAGTTGATAAATCCGTGGGAAACACGTGTGTAAATACCCACAGATTTCCCACAAAAATACCGTCTTTACGTTTCTGCCTACTTACACATTCCCACGTTACTTAGTATGCCTATATATGTGTTTTTAGTTTCATATTATATGTGTTTGTTTATTAACGTAACTATTCATGTGAGCATCGCAAGTATACGTGTTGGTTTAGGTATAACCTTTCGTGTAACAAATCATTACGTGTGTATGAATATCTACACGTGTGCGTTCCACATGTCCATTTATGACATTCATTGTATCGATAGATGTTTTGTATATAAGTTATACGAATTGTATACGCTGATCGTGTAAACCATATCGTAAAAGTAAAAATGGAAAAAAGATTTTGTTCGTGGGAATGTCGTGAGGTTAATTTCCTCAGATTTCCCAACCAAGTAGTATGTTGATAAGATCCGTGGGAAATACGTGTGTACAATACATACCATGATTTCCCAATATATACTACCGTTTTTAAGTTCCTGCCTAACTTTAATCAATTCACACGTTACTTAGTATGCCTATATATGTGTTTTTAGTTTCATATTATATGTGTTTGTTTATTAACGTAACTAGTCATGTGAGTATCGCAAGTATACATGTTGGTTTAGGTATAACCTTTCGTGTAACAAATCATTACGTGTGTATGAATATCGACTCCGTGTGAGTTCCAATGTCGTTTATCATTCATTATATCGATTAGATATTTTGTATGTAAGTTATTACGAACTTGTATACGCCTGATGTGTAAACATATCGTAAAGTAAAAGAAAACGATTATGTCCGTGGGAAAGTCGTGGGTAATTTCCCACAGATTTCCCACCAAGTTGATAAATCTGTGGGAAATACGTGTGTAAATACCCACAGATTTCCCACAAAAATACCGTCTTTACGTTTCTGCCTACTTACACATTCCCATGTTACTTAGTATGTCTATATATGTGTTTTTAGTTTCATATTATATGTGTTGGTTTATTAACATAACTATTTATGTGAGTATCGCAAGTATACATGTTGGTTTAGGTATAACCTTTCATGTAACAAATCATTACATGTATATGAATATCTACACGTGTGTGTTCCACATGTCCGTTTATGACATTCATTGTATCGATAGATGTTTTGTATGTAAGTATACGAACTTGTATACGCCTGAACGTGTAACCATATCGTAAAAGTAAAAAAACGATTATGTACGTGGATGAGTCGTGGGTTTAATTTCAACAGCTTTCCACCAAGTTGATAAATTCGTGGGAAATACGTGTGTAAATACCTGCAGATTTCCCACAAAAATACCGTCTTTACGTTTTTGCCTACTTACACATTCTCACGTTACTTAGATTTGCTATACATTTGTTCTTTTGTTCGATTATATGTGTTTGTTGATTAACGTAACTATTCATGTGAGTATCGCAAGTATACATGTTGGTTTAGGTATAACCTTTCGTGTAACAAATCATTACGTGTGTATGAATATCTACACGTATGTGTCCCACATGTCCATTTATGACATTCATTGTATTGATAGATGTTTTGTATGTAAGTATACGAACTTGTATACGCCTGAACGTGTAACCATATCGTAAAAGTAAAAGAAAACGATTATGTCCGTGGGAAAGTCGTGGGTAATTTCCTACAGATTTCCCACCAAGTTGATAAATCTGTGGGAAATACGTGTGTAAATACCCACAGATTTCCCACAAAAATACCGTCTTTACGTTTCTGCCTCTTACACATTCCCACGTTACTTAGTATGCATATATACGTGTTTTTAGTTTCATATTATATGTGTTTGTTTATTAACGTAACTATTCATGTGAGTGTCGCAAGTATACATGTTGGTTTAGGTATAACCTTTCGTGTAACAAATCATTATGTGTGTATTTTTTTTTTAACTAGGCAACTTTAAAAAAAATCCACGGTACAAAATAGAAAACAAAATTACAGAAGTACTTATTTATTTAGATCAAAAAATATCCGCGACATGGACCAAACACATAAGCCCATATAAAAAAAACTATTAAACATGAGACCGAAAAAATAAATCCGCACAAATTAATATAAAAAAATTGCTCGGCACAAAATAGGAAAAAATATTACAAAAGTACTGATTTATTCAGATAAAAAAATACCCACGACATGACGCCTAACACATAAGCCCATATAAAAAAACAAACTATTAAACATGAGACCGGAAAAATAAACCCGCACAAAATAAAAAAAAATAAAAAATTTAACGCCTCGCATCAACGCACGAGCAATCATGCTTAACACATATTTACCCAAATCTTATAAAATTATATTAAAAAAAATAACCCAAATAGCAAAAAAAAACAAACCTTTAAACATGAGGCCCAACAAATAAGCCATATAAGAAAAAAAAACAAAGTATTAAACATGAGACCGAAAAAATAAACCAACACAAAAAAAATTAACGTCCCGCAGCATCGCGCGGGCAATCACGCTTGTTATTACTAGAGTGCCTACAATTAGAGGTGTCAAAAAGGTTGCCCCGACCCGAACCCGAATAAGCATATTCAGGGTGGGTTAGTCGTGTCCAAACTTTTATCCGGGTTATTCCATCAACCCGAGTAACTCGAATACTAAATAAGGTCGGGTATCGGGTTGAAACGTTTTGGCTAACTCGGGTTCGGTTCGACCCGATTGACCTGAATAAGAATTTTTTAATTTAAATTTTATATCTTTTCTATTTAAAAGAGAAAGAAAAGGGAATTTTTTACATTTCACCAATATTCGGGTTGACTCGAGCTGACCAGACCTAAATTGACCCGACCCGAATCGACTCGACCCGACCCAAACTGACCCGAATTCAAATATGGTCGGGTTCGGGTATGAAATTTTTAGTATTGACCCGCACACGACCAACTCGACCCGACTAACACCCGTTCCTACAATGATATTATTATATATAAATATTAGTATCTATATTTTTTAGATAATTTTTTTTTCCTAAAAATGAAAATAAAAGCCCCAATTTTCCTTTCCCGCTCTTATTTTCACCTAAAGTCAAAATCCCTAATTCACTCCCCATCCCCTTTTCAGCCGCTTCTTCACTTTTTATTTGCAAAACCCTAAACTCAAACTACTTCATTTTCGGCACTCACATCTTAGCCGCCCTCTTTACCACACCTCTGTCACCACAAGATAACTTCACCATCCTCGCTATCACCACCTAATGCTAGCCATCTTTGGTGATTATTGTTTGTGTTTGTGTTTGGGTTTTTGGAAGATAACCCATCACCACCATCACCTGTTGCTGCTATTGACCTCCCCACCACCACAACCTGCTGCCGACTTCTACCATCATCAACCATGGGACAATTGACCATATGTATGTAGATACGTAGTTTGGAGTAATTATGTAAGCTATAGTGTTTTATTTTTGTGTACAAACTGCATTGTTTCTTAGTCATTTGTTTCGGGAAAGTTGTTCTAGTTCGTGGTTCAAGTTTAGGTCGTTGGAATAAGTTTTTTTTGAATAAGCAGTTTGGATTTGCTTTTTCAAGTTTGAATATTTCAAAAAAGTAGATTACCATTTTAAAAGATGCTGAAAAGACTATTGTTTGGTTATAATGGTCGTTAAAATTGTATTTGGTTGTTTCGTATTGTAGTGCTGAACGTTTGATTGATTTAGGTGATGAAACAAAGCTGCCTCTTTGGATATAGGCGGAGCCATGGATCTTATGGAACAATTATATTGGAAGTGTTTTCAGATAACAAGGTTCGTCTTTTGGGTAATTTTGACTTTTAGAGAATACGAGTTGTTGACTTTATCTGATCATTTGATTGTAGCTTGATCCATACATGCTTCCTGTTATTCAGGGGTATCCTTCCTTTCATTACTGTTTTCATTTGCAATTTATACAATGCAAACCATATTCCGTCATTCCTTTTTTCCCCTTGACTTAACGCCAGCATTCAACACCTTTCAGTCGGCTATACGTGTAGATATAGTAGTTGTCACCTTGATTGTACGAAGATGTACTTACTAGGAGAACAAGTATGGCTGTAATTTATACTAATTTTGTATTAGAATACCAACACGGTGAGCATATACTGAAGTAAAACACATAAGTTGGAATGTTAATAATAGCATTAAGATATATTGTTACCTTTTCACTAAGAGGAGCTGATCTTGATGGTTATGTAGCAAACTGTGTGGAAAGTGAACAAATCATACTATTGAAAGGATTTACTGCATTATTTGTTCAGGTTTGTATCTCATATATATCTGACGTGTTAATTTTTTGCAAGCGATTTGGGTCATGGTTAAGATCTTCACGTCGCGTAGGAGTCGTGTTTTTGGTTTTTCGCGTCGACCGTCTTTGTTGTTTAGGTTTGTGTTTTATGTCGTGGTGAAGTCGTGATAAGTGTAGTAGTACAGCCTGGTTCGTGGTTCATGTCTGGATCGTGGTGCAGGGGCGGATCTAGCTTGCAGCTAGGGTATGCAAGTGCATACCCTATGCAAATTTTTAGTAGTGAAAAAAAATTATACTGTTAAATGATCAGTGCATACCCAAATTTTTTAAAAGAAACGAAGAAATGAAGAAAAGGGAACTAAAAACATAACTGGTAAAAAAAATAACAAATCGACGGTGTGTTAAAGAAGAAGAAGGATGTCAAATGGTCAAATGGTGTGTTAAAGCTAATTACTTGTGGGTTGTGGCATTGATTTTTGAATCTGTCCAGTTCCCTACCAAGCCAAGCCCACTAGTATAAATATACACATACGATATAGTGGTCTCAATATACTATCTTTTTGTCATTTGTGTTATAGAATGCAGAGTGAGTGATCAATTTATTCGGATATTGTCTTTATATGTTTCTAAAGTTTATTGCTTGTAATACATGCTTTTTTTTAGTTTGTCATTTTTGATAATTATTTATGTTTAACTTGATAAAAGTGATAGAACATACAAGTTGCACATTATACGTTATTACAAAAACTAGGAGAGTTTTACATATGAAAAAAATCTAAGTCTGGAAAAACCCGACCAGAAAAATCCAACCCCAATTTTCCAACCCGGAAAACCGATTATTTTTTTTGAAAACCATACTACGATAGTGCATACCCTATTTTGAATTCCTATATCCGCCACTGTCGTGGTGGTATGTAAGTCGTGGTTTGTGGTTGAAGTTTATTTTCTCTTATCTCTTCTTGACAAGGTTTGTACCACATCTTAATTATCTTTTTCTTGTATACATTTTTTTTATTTTACTTTTAAACCGTGATAATTCTTTAGTGATATATTAATTGATGTCCAAATATAGAGTGTAGGTATCACATTAGTGTAGTAGGGCTAGAAGCATGGGTTTTTTTTTATCACGCAGAATGTTGATGTCCAATATGAAAAAAAAACCTAATCCTAACGCAACAGTGGTTATGGGCGTTGGTAAAATAAAAGATGGAAAGTTTGGCCCGATAGTATCACCCGATAACCCGAATCACCCGACCCGATAAGACCCGACCCGATACCACCCGAACCCGATAACTTATCGGGTCGGGTTGCGGGTGAGTTTTTAAAAACCAAATAACCCGATAACCCGACCCGATAACACCCCTACCTGGTAGTTATTTTTCTTTTATATAATTTAAGTTCTATGGTTGTGGGTCTTCGGTTCTTTTCTATTTAAGCGTCTTGTTTAGAGGTAAATCTCTTTCATGAAATCCAATAGTTCCAAACTGATGCATACAACTTTTTTTAATTTCAATCTTGTTTTATTGCATTATGTGATATACTCAACTGTTGTTTGGTCATGTCAAGGCAAAATTGTGTTTTTTAGTGTATCTTTAATATGTGTAAAACTATTTGCAGGTGCAAAGACTGTAATAGAAGTTCCACGATAAGGAATAGGCTTTTGGCAACTTGAATAAATGATAGAGGATGAGAAGTCAGCACGTTTAGCAACATAGATAGACGATGCATACAACATTGAACCATAAGTCGGTGGTGTTTGCCCAGATCTATTTTCAGCGAGTCCCATCACTTCGTGACCCTAATCCTAGCGACTAGTATATTTTAGTTGATTTTCTAGATATTTTGTTTGCATTGCGTAAACAATTTGGCTGTGGTGTAATGTAGCAATTTGATTTGTGCTCTTAAATACAATTTGGTAATATATTATATATTTTGTTGTTTTTTTGTGTAAAAATTGTTTTTCCAGATTTTTTTATAGAAACCTGGAAATTTGGTCGAAAAAATGCCTGTGTGAAATTTGTGGGAAATATCCGTTTGAAAATATTGAGAAATTTGTGGCAAATAGGTGCAAGAAACTTGTGGGAAATCAGTGGGAAAATATTCGTGACAAATCAGTGGGAAATAACTGTGAAAAATCTGTGGCAAAAGTTGTCGGTAAAAAATGTAGGAAATCAGTGGGAAATCAGTGGCAAAAATTGTTAGTAAAAAATGTGGGAAACCGTGGGAAATTTGTGGGAAAAATGTGAAAAATGGTAACTAGACAACGTGGGAAATCTGTGGGAAATAGTCAACGTTCTGTGGGAAAATCAGTGGGAAAATATTTACCCACGAGGGTTTTTGCATCGGAATAATTCCGTGGGAAATCCGTGGATAAGGGCCCTTACCTACGGGATTTCCCACTGATTTTACCGTGGGAAAAACCAGTTTGTGTAGTAGTGATACTTGACCTCATTTAAAAGGGTTGAAATATTGCGTAAATAGGGGATGTGACCTTGTACAATATTATGAAGCGACAGTTTTTATTATGGGCCGAATGGTTTTTTGGGTGGCGATTCCATGTTGGTAACTCACATTACATATACGGTTTTACGCCACAGATTTTGGGTGGAACCGAGTAAATCTTCGAGGTAAAGGAGGATTTATTAGGAGCTTTTACTTAGAGGAAGGGGTACGGTGAGCTGTTAAGCTCACGCCGTCATACCAGCCCAGGAAATGGTGGCGCCAACGACACCGTGGCTGGCGCCGTCGGCCTTTGCGCCGTGGCTACCAACCAGCGCCATAGTTTTTTCTTTTTTTTTCTTTTTTTTATGTTTCGTGTGTTATTAAGTGTTTGTGTTTGTGATATGTTTGTGTTTGTGTGTGTGGTCTGTTTTTTTTTTGGTTTTGCAGGTTGAA
>BQNB010000561.1:0-17915 GCA_026074375.1 Tanacetum coccineum | reverse complement strand
ATCAAGTTTTATATAAAATTGCATACAACCTAGATCTCGTCTAATTAATTTTATTAACCGTCAAGATCAAATCTTTTTAACAAAAACGCCCACCGGGGCATTTAAAATTAATCACGAAACCCTAATTTGTCCAATTTTATTCCTTGTAATTAAAGATTCTACACGATGGCTCGTGATGCCACTGTTGGGTTTTATGACCTAATTAACAATTAATTAACACGAGTACGCAGCGGAATTAAAGAACACATGTAGAACACATTACTTAACAAGGATAGAAGATGATTACCTTTTAGCACGAAACGATACACCGTTTAAAGGTAACCGTTAACACCGTCTTCTATATACGCGTGTGTATAATGTCACACGTAAAACCACTAAGATCTAAAGTAAGATCTCTCTAAGCTTCCACACACAATACGTTCTTAGCAAACAATGAAGTATATTAGTACTATTAGTGTTTTAACAAACGATCACCACGACACTTGAATCAAATCAACACGTGAGCAAAACCACCTTGTGGTGATACACGATCGAACAAACACACCCTTAAGGGTTGTTTGTTTTTGGCAGATCGCTAGAAGGGAGAAAACCAAACCCTTAGGGGTGTTGGTTTCGGTCGAACACAAGGAGGGAGACAGGGTAGTGGTTTTAGGGATTTTTCACAAAACACATATACAATAATGAACCTCAAGCCCTCCTTATATAGCCTACACAATCTTGGAGAACAAGCAAGCAAGCCCAAACCCTCTTGGGTTGTGGGTTCGGCCGACCAAAGGAGAAGGGGAAAACCCTCACTTTCCTTTTTCCCGTTTTGCATATTAGTCCTTAATGTTTAACTATTAAACATTTAACTAATATATTTATTTATCGTTTACTAAAAACACTAATTAAACATTGTTTACGTATTAACGTGTGCGTCCCTTTAGGCTCGAATAAATAATTCGGACATATATTATTTACGATGTACATATTCCAACACTTGTATCATTGTTGATTAAAGGAATGGTGTTTAGGAATCCGTTAGTTTCTTGGTATTAAATGTTATTGTTTGATTTGCTAACAGAAAATGATATTGTTTGCAACTGAAACATAATCATGCCTTTGCATTATGAAGTTGACGTTGATTATGTGCTTCGAGACATAAAAACTATAGTTTTATTTTCTTATGGTGCACCACATTATATGTAAACTAAAGTCAACATACAACTTGTTTCAACCTAAAAAAAAGTGTGATTCTATGATTTCTAAGGAAAATGGTAACAACGGCCCTCACGAGTCACGGCCATCAAGATATTGAGATATGTATTATTTTTACTTGTACATTTAATAATAACCACACGCTAGAGGCTTTTGGTCTAGTGATATTTAAGTTGTTTACCAGCTTAAAGGTTCCGAGATTTGTGGTATAAGGTGTGAAAGTCGTTAAAAAAATAACTACGCACCTTTCAATTTAACTTCTCTCAACCAACTATATGTACAACTATTGATGCATAAAATTACTTTTTGTTCATAACGACCATGTTCTTGTAGCAAAAGATAAAAGATAAGAGGTTTGCATTGTACAGAATTTTGTATATCCTCTCAAGAGGACGAGTAGACATTGCATTCACAAACATTCCGTCAAGCATACCTTTTCAAGAGGTCGAACCAGCTAGAACTAATCAATTTATGTAATATACCGCAAAGATAACGAACAAGTTATTCTTACATAATAGAAATCCAGAATCGGCCACTTCTACTCATGAATCACTATAAAAATCCAACAAAATTATTACGGAGCAATCTCATGGTTACATGACTTCTGTTGTAACTTAAAACCACAAAAAATTCAGCAACTACTATAGTGGTTCTGCTCTAACATGAACAGGCTCTAAATATATCTTTTTGGGTAAAGAGTTTCTTACCTTGGTAAAGGCTCTAAATATTATCAAAGACAACAAACTAAGCTTTGCAAGTCCAAGTCCAAAATGGTGATGATATGAATATTTTAAGTAAGATCAGAAACGTGAAACAAAATATTTTCCCGACACATTCAAGTTGTTTCCATAAATAGAGATCTGGAAAATCAAAAACCACCTAATGCTTGACCCATTGGAAGTTCTTTCTTGCTTTTGGACTTACCAGGTTTCTTCCTGATGACGCACCCTCCGATTCAACTTGAAGGCCTCCCCTCCGAGCTCGAAAGGGATATACTCCCAATGACACCTAGAAACCTTCAAATAGTTTCTAGTGGTGTAAAATCATCTTCGCGATGGTTACCGGTATGAGAATCCGCCACTCGAAGGCCAACGCCTTTCGTGGTGTGTCCTTCGATGAAACTAGGGCAGAGGTAGCATCTGTCTAGGTCAAAACCCACGTTCTCCACCCCATCAAAGCTTTCCCGCCAAGTTAGGGATCGTGGTACACAAACCCCTGTAATCCTGTTAAATCGCGGGAAGCCCCCACGATCATCGGCAAGTATGGATAACCTTGTTGCAGCCTATTTTCATCACCTATAAATAGATGGCAAGGTACTCAGGTTTGATTTACGCTCTCAACACCTACATTATACTTTACACACACTTATTATCATCCAACACCCATACTTACTCTCACGCCGGAGGTGATTCGCAAGTCACACCACTGCGCTTCACTTAACGTAGTGTTTTCATTTATTTTGTCACAGGTTATCAACGACTTGGCAGTTCAGTTACCACTCTCATATTCTTCGATCATCATTGAAGCCTGGTCGTGCCTATTATTGCACAATCTGTGGCGCTATCCATGGGACTGCTACATTAGTCCCGTTAAAACCAAGTCAATAACCGTAAAACTACCTAACCTACTTTTCTGGCATGACAAGCAGAAGAGAAGATTCACCACCACCTGGTTTTTCAACACTAACCCCTTTACCCGGTCCAAACGTGGGTGAACTACCACCCATAACCGCCTTCACATTCACTACCAGATCTTCTGATAGTACGCCACTCACTAATTGCGCATCTACCTCGGCTAACACCAATCTTGTGATTACCCCCGCCTTCATAGAAGCGAATTACGAGGTTCTCGAATCCCTCTTAAGGGATCGTAGAAGGCAGGTTCGTAACGAAGACATCCGCAGTGAATTGGACTATTATAGTGAGGAGTATGACGAGGAGAGAGAGATGGAGCCAAGGTCATCACGTGCGGGAGAAACTACTCATGTTCTTTGAATGGGTTCTCCACGTATTCAAAGACATAGGGGAAGAGTCGTAGAATTTGAAGAAGCTCCAAACAGGGATGGGAATAGGGTTGAAAGGGAATCCGACGGCAGGAGGCCTTCGGAACAAAGAGTGGAAGAAGGTGGGAGTCGTGGAGGAAACCTTCCTCCACTACTCACAACCCACCTGGGAAGAAGCGAGAACGGGAAACCTTTATAGTTGACTTTGACCTCCGGGTAGAAGTGTTGGTGATTTTAGTGTCATCGGTCATTTATGTAATTGTGATTTACCCGAATACCAAAGGGATTACAAGTTAAACTATAATACGAGTCAGGCGGTGCGGAGTGCACACTCGTAATTAATTTGGTTTCTAACACAACAAATGGTGGTTATTAGTTATTACCAAAGGGTGTGACCATTCACCAAATGATATGACCATTCCTGAAAGGGTGTGACTTTTCATGAAAAGTCACTTTGTCTGTTATATATAGACATCATTTTGGTCTTTCCATATGATGAACAAATACAACAAATTATCTATGTTTTGCTCTTTTTCTTGTGCCTAGAATTAGAGTGTTTTCTTGTCTTATCGCTATATGAATTTCGTGTAACTCAAGGCACCAAATAGGATCGTAATATTGTATGAGGAAAATAGACTTTTACACAATTAAAAAATTAATCCGGCAATCTTTGATTATCAAGACCCAAATACCAACAAACTGACGAAGAATATGTGACATCAGATCTGGGAAGCGTTCAAGTATTGGGAATCGGATAATTTTCTGTAGTAATTTTGATGGACTTTGTCAGAAAGTGTTGCAAAATACAATGAAACAATGGACTCCGTTCTACTGTATCATATATATAATTACTGCACTGGTACACAATTTCCCTCATCTTTATTTAACTATAACAATAAAAATAAATTGCATGGCACACATATGATTAATTAGTATGTGGGGTCTGATAACATGGTATTTTTACAGTTATGTATATCATCCTTGCATGTTTCTAGTTTTTTGAATTACAAGACTAATGCGATATCTGACAAGAATTTGAAATTTCCAAATGTTTTTGTTTTTCTTGGATGAAACTACAAGAATGTGCGGAAAAGAGAATACGGTTTATTATGTGGTCATAATTGGGCGGGTAAGAACAATGACAAATGATTACATTAATTTTGCCTTCAGTGTTTCCTTTTATACAATAAAGTAATAATCGGAACACTGGGATATATGGTAATGAACATTTGCATGTATGTTATATATTATGCGGTTTAGATACAAGTTTGTTTTATACTTGTTGCCTTGATATTTAATCTATTTCGGTATAACTACTTAATATGGATATGTGTAACCAATCTTGGTGTGCATGACGCGCAAATCAACGTTAAGTATATGTTGGAATCCGATGTCGGTTAATTTTGCATAAGAACATGCATTTAAGGCAATGAATTGTTGTTAATGCCTTGTAGGTTACAAGGCAATGAATTCATGTCTTGGCCTTAAGTAGTAATAGTGTCCGTAGAAAACAATTTGACGAGTGTTAATTTATTTGTCGTGAACATGACCATATAAATTGTGTATAACAGCGCTCTCTCATGTTGCATAAGTTTGATCATTTATCTCGTTGGGTTAATTAATATACTGATAAAACTTCTTATTTTACACATAGAGGGCTTGAAATCTCTTTCTTAAATGATAAGTCTTTAAATTATTGAAACATAAGTCTGAAAACTATCGGTCTGATCTGTTAGTTTATATGTGATTTTATGTGGCATGCATGCACATTAGTTTGTGTGCGTATATATTCTGTGGTTTGGGTACCATACTGGAAACTAGTATGTGACTTGAAAAGATCAACTTTAATTTGACGGGTAATCGTAATTCGTAAACATGCTATTTTATTTGGCGGTAAGTTGGTAACCGGAAATTTTTCGGTTACGTGTTTCATCTCAGAATAACCATAAATTTTTCAGTCATGATTCGTCACAGAATAAACCTTGTATTAATTATAAATTTTAATGACATGCTGTTCTGAATTTGCATTTGTATGATAAGTAAAGGTTATTTTTCCTAGGATGATACTGTGCTAGACAATGATATACAAATGTTTGAAATGAATTCATACGATAGATTCGTGACAGAATTCATGAGTGTGGCTTTCGGTTACTAGTTGTTTAATTCATTACTAATGGGTACGATATTAACTACTCCAATATATGCTTTGGCTTAACAAGCCTGTTGGCTATGTACTTTAACTTGACATGAAAATCAAGAGAATATTCTAGTGGTCCCAGAATAATTCATGGGAATAGGATGTTGTTGTTGGATTATATGGTAGTTGGATTAGCAATACACAACTAGAATTGTGTGAGCTTATTGGGGGCACACACGTTAAACACATAGAATACGTTTTTAACTTCACAAAAGTTTCTAAATTGTAAACCGAAGGACTAAAATGACAAGACACGAAACTCTATGGATGCCTACGCTATTAGCCGGCCATAGAGTATTCTATAAAGTGTCTAGGTGCATTTTATGAGATAAGGAGGAAAGAAAGAGTTGGATAAGTATAAAAAATTTGTTTTCCATACTTATCATGATTAGTGTTTGGAAACTATAAATACCCCTCACACTAAGCTCATTGATATGACACACAACTCTTTACAAACTCAGAAAATAGTTTTCCATATCCCCTCCTTTAAAAAGCCGATCTAACAAAACCCAATTAGGCTTTAGATCATTTTCGGTTCACCCTTTTCACATCTGTTGATTTTCGGTTGTCCCAAATAGGGATATCAAAGTGTGATTCGAACGGGTTTAGGGTTTCGGTTTAACAGGTTCTCAAGTATGACAATCATTTAGAAACGATTAGGGTTTGATTTGCTCATTTTTGGTGGTACTGTAGCACCGAATTCGGTGAATGCCCTAGACAAGCTTACTGATTTTCGGTACCAGATTCAAGAGTGGTTTTTGGTACTTGTTTTTAGTTGGGTTGTGTTACAATAGTTGTTTGGGATATACGTGAAGTAGGACTAGCATCCGGGCGCATTCATTGGACGTGTTTGTGTGAGCACTCGTAGAGGTGACATCTTAGTCACTTTGTTTCATTAACATTTGTTGTTGACTTCAAGGGTTAGTTTTCTTGTTTACTCTTTTGTTTATTTATTGTGTGTTAATCATATGCATCTTACTTGATCCATATCCGCTGCTTACTCGTGGTTGTTAATGGTTAACAGTTATTTAAATTCCAACAGTGGCATCACGAGCCAACTCATTTGGTGTTTTTATGGGTTACACACATAATTAAACGCGTTAGGGCTGCATGAAATCTGTTTATTTATTGTTTTATTGGAAAATTATGGCAATGATATGTAATTCTTGCCATAAGTAATGAATAAACACCTAGAATCGACACAAATGTTATAAGATAAAAAGGATAATAGATTAAAATTAAATGTTAATTAAGCTGCCATGTTATTCTATTCTTGTTTTATCTCGGCCTTTAGACTCACGCGATCATGATATATGATGGATGTGACGATCTAGGTACTATAGCAGAAAACCTAGTGAGAGTCTGTTGGTTCTCTAATTGAGGAAGACTCTTTTGAGAACTCGAGGTATTATATGATTTACTGCTTTCAATATAAGAGTCTGTCTTCAATTCTACTCTAATTTTCTGTCTGTTTTAATTGCTTATATGTGATATGCCATGTGATGCTCAATATTTGCAAATAGACTTTATGAAACTCTTAAAAAATAGACTTATACTTATAGAGAAAGTTAGATTGAACATGTTTAGTATTACACACGTAAGCATACTCCTTGTGACGTATCCTTGAATTATTCAAAGACTCATAACGTATACTTGACATGTTCTGTTTTCTTGAAACACATGAACATAGAGTTATTGTACTATTCAAAGAAATATATGTTATAGCATGCATTTGGTTCTGAAATACTATGTATTCAATTTGGCTAGACCCAATTGGTAAGTATTTGATCCATAAAGAATTAAGTTATCTAAGGAATTCTGATGGAGTCTCACAATTCCAATACTCATAGAATACCACACTATCATGGTATGTCTATGGTGATGAAACAAACTATATTCGTATTGTTTGATTTCTGATAATTATAATTGCTCTACCTCCAAAATCTATCAAGGTTAGAAATTTGCGTGTGTCATGGATACACTCAATATAGTTCCAACTTAGAAGGTATTCAAGACATTATCCATTTATAGATTGAGATGAATCCCATTATGTCTTGATTAGAGTTCTAAAATTTGTTAATATCTTATGAAGCATATTATTAACAAGCTAGAGATGAGAACTGTAAAATATATTTTGTCCCAGTTAAGAACAATTTATTGTTGCTTAAATACTTAGTATTTAGAGAATTATCTCTACTTACAAAAGTAAGTGGGGGGCATCTATAGATCTTGAAGATATTCATGAAGAAAATACATAACCTTCTGAATTTACTTGCTGATGTCATACTAAGGTTAAAACATGAAAATGTCGAACCAAATTATAATGTAACTCTCATTCATAAATCCGTAAGGATGCCTCATCAATGGAGTGATATTTTTATATCAATGCTGAGGAATATAAGTTAGAGGGCCATAATAAACCTGTTAACTTATAAGATGAATTATCACATCTTGGATTTGATAAATATCTTAAAAATATGAATGATAAGATGAAGTCCTTAAAAGACAATCAATGTTTTAAGATTGATTGATCTTTCACCAAGCATTAAAATGTGAGGTGAGAATGAGTTTCTTTTGAAGAAAGGCTCATAAGGACTAGATTGTATACAAATTAATGCCTGACTGAAGACAAAAGTTTTTAATCTTACTCAAGCAATTGACTATGATTAAATCTTTCTCTTCTACACGCATTAATTATATAAAGATAACTGATTGTCATATATGTTTTCTTGAATCTGAAACATGGAAAATTAAGGTTCATAACTCTTTCCTAAATGATTACCTTTGCGAGGACGGTGCGTAATCAAGAGGGTTATGAGTCTATATTTGGAAAAGGCAATTAAGTTTTATAACTCTTTCCTTTATGATTACTTTTGCGAGGATGGTGTGTAATCAAAATGATTATGAGTATATATAATCTTTATAATGTATACAAGATAAAAGAATCCAAGTGTGGATTAGATCATGCATCTAGAAGCTGAGATCTTAAGTTTAATTACAATATGATTTTTGATTAAATTAAGATAACTCCCGAGTATACCTGACATCAAGTGGGAGCACTACGTTTTTCCTTAAAATTCATATGTTGTGTAACATATTGAAAGTATCATTCTATCTAAGCTAGATGTTGATCCTTGAGATTGGAATGAAACTTCACTTAGGAATTTGGGAAATAAAACAAACGACCTTGGAATGAATGTTTAATGAAATAAACATATGCGAAAATTAAGTCCAACACAATGCAATACATCATTGAAGCAAGTCTTAAATGATATATTTCACTTAAGATAATTTAATACATGGATGGAAACATTGTGTTTTTAACTAAGGATTCATCATGTATATATATTATATTGTGTGTGAGACTGGTTGTTACTTTTGCATGAGAGCAAGATGAGTTAACAACAACAGTATCTAATTGAGAGTGTTTAGATGACTGATAACAACAGTATCTAATTGAGAGTGATTTAGATAATTGTTAAAATAAATGTTTACGAATTATAAGGCATAATGTTGTTTGTGTACACATGATGCTAGAGAATAATCAATTCTAGTTATAGTAGGATTTCATCATTTATGATAAATCTACTAACTAGATATGTTCAGCTAAGAGCATTGTTGCAATACACATTAAAGAATAAGAATACTTTACATTTTAAGAAACTGTAAAGATGACTGTCTGAAATAGGTATGTTGTTGACTCTAAATACCTCATAAAAGGTACTGTCACAGTTTCATACTATGATTCTTGCAATGGTATGAAATATACATACAACACTCATCATAGCGTTCAAATCCTTCACAAATTTGTGAATTTGAAACAAGTATTCGAAAAGTTTACTTAGATAACTATTTAGCAGTCTTGTAAAGAAATAGTTGAGAATGTTGGAAACATTGGACTTCAACTTGCTATTAGTTGTATGCATATCTGTTTTAGTATTTGGATAATTGGGATGTAAGACAATTTTTATTTTCTGATGAATAAAGATACTTGGTATTTGTTATTCATACATATAATAATTGTTATCTGTCTTTGCATGTTTAATCTTGAAATGATGTATCATTCTAAACATGTTCATTATCGGTTAACAATATGGGAGTATTGTTAAATTAAGGCAAATATGAGCGTTTTGGTTATAATTCTTGAATATATGGATGGTTCCCGCCATATCATATGGTTATGCACAATGAGCTGCCATATTGGACACCCCAACCTTCGAAAATGATCGATTCTAACCTCTGAAAAAAAAAGAGTATACCGTGTTTATATTTAATCTCTTCAACAAGTTTAGTAATGAGCATAACGGCCTTATGTTTCAATGGAGAGAGGGAAACCTCATGATTATACTTTTCGAGAAATTTCACCAAACGAAAACAATTCAGCGATTAATTCTATCTTTCATTTCTTATTTTACTATGTTTCAACTCTATGTCTTGATCTATCCGTAGTGTTCATTGAATGTACATTAAATGGGGGGGGGGGTCTTAACCGAGTTTCTCTTTTGTATTACCAGCTACTTTAGGAGGAATGTTTTCATGCGGTGTGCTATCGATTTATTAACTATCTTTGTAGCTCCGAATGTGTCAGTTTATGCTCCTAACCTATTATCTGCTATACCAAAGACAGATGTACGATTCAATGATGGTACTATGTAAATATTTACTCATGGTGGGCATAGCTCTTCTATTCTGGTCTCATGGTTTTGGTTAACAATATAGGAGTATTGTTACATAAGGCAAATGTGAGTGTTGGTTATATTCTTTGAATATATGGATGGTTCCCGCCAAACTCATATGTTATTCACAAGGGATGCATATTGGACACCCCAACCTTCGAATTTTACTTTTAGATCCGTTGTCATGAGTAAGATTTCGAATATGGTTAGTTAAGTCATCCTTAGACTTGAGAATACAAACAAGTTCTGGTATGTGTGGATATCACTTTTTAATTCTAAGTCAAATGCTAACCTGAGAATTAATCAGATAATTGTTTGGCCGAACCCAAAGGGTAATGCAAGATGATTCTTGATTACATTTGGTATATCTGTATTAAGTTCTATAACGAGAATCTAAATGGTTAAACTATATGGAATGAGTTAGGATCCATATCCATGGTTTAACGGTATTTGAACAAAGGGATGATTATAGCAAGAGATACATAACCATGCTATTGAGAATGTTTATGAAACTTGATCTCAGACATTTCTAGTTTTAAAAACGAATGTGAGTGTTGCTAGACGTTTTTGTCGTTAGTGTATGGGTTGTCTGCTACTCCAACTCCCAAGTGGGAGCTGTTGATTATATGGTAGTTGGATTAGCAATACACAACTAGAAATGTGTGAGCTTATTAGGGGCCCACGCGTTAAACACATAGAATACGTTTTTAACTTCACAAAAGTTTCTAAATTGTAAACCGAAGGACTAAAATGACAAGACACGAAACTCTATGGATGCCTATGGGATTAGCCGGCCATAGAGTATTCTATAAAGTGTCTAGGTGCATTTTAATGAGATAAGGAGGAAAGAAAGAGTTGTGATAAGTATAAAAGATTTTTTTTCCATACTTATCATGATTAGTGTTTGGAAACTATAAATACCCCTCACACTAAGCTCATTGATACGACACACAACTCTTTACAAACTCAAAAAATAGTTTTTCATATCTCCTCCTTTAAACAGCCGATCTAACAAAGCCCAATTAGGGTTTAGATCATTTTCGGTTAACCCTTTTCACATCTGTTGATTTTCGGTTGTCCTAAATAGGGATATCAAAGTGTGATTCGATCCCACAAGGTTCACAACAGGTTTGGGGTTTCGGTTTAATAGGTTCTCAAGTGTGACAATCATTTAGAAATGATTAGGGTTTGATTTGCTCATTTTCGGTGGTACTGTAGCACCGAATTCGGTGAATGCCCTAGACAAGCTTACTGATTTTCGGTACAAGATTCAAGAGTGGTTTTTGGTACTTGTTTTCAGTTGGGTTATGTTACAATAGTTGTTTGGGATATGAGTGAAGTAGGACTAGCATCCAGGCGCATTCGTTGGACGTGTTTGTGTGAGCACTCGTAGAGGTAACATCTTAGTCACTTTGTTTCATTAACATTTGTTGTTGACTTCAAGGGTTAGTTTTCTTGTTTACCCTTTTGTTTATTTATTGTGTGTTAATCATATGCATCTTACTTGATCCATATCCGCTGCGTACTCGTGGTTGTTAATGGTTAACAGTTATTTAAATTCCAACAGTTGTAATCGAGTATCTAAATACTTAAATAGAAACCATGGATTATGGTTTGGAATGCAACAAGATCTTTCAACATTGATGCATGTTGGATAAATGATCAACAAGACATAGAATCTACAAGCGATGAAGTTTACGCTAGGTGGATGTGGTTTTGGGATCAAAGGAATAAAGTTGCTCAACGTATCCAATGATAGCGTCAAGATAAGTTAGTTTAGCTTCTTAATTTAAAGAAGTGTATTTGTTGAAAGACTTGTTAATTGACACTTATGTATAGAAGTCGATGTGGTATCTTGCGTTGAGATAATGAATTTACATTCTCAATAGCTTACCACTTGACAAAGTGGTCGGCTTAGGACTTAGTGTACAAAGTCGGAAATAGGGATGAAATAAAAGTCCATTTAAATTCTCTAATGGTGAGACACTCAATTTCCTTCTAATACAACGTTAGAAGCTGAGTTCAATGCGGAAAGCTCACACTTAGAGATTAAAACACATGTTATATTTTCCCAAGGTATGTGTTCAGACCTGCAAGATAAAGAGGTTGAAGTTTATCCTCTTAATAGTTCTTTTGAAAAAGTGCAACGCATGACATGATTAAAAGAAACTACCTATATGAGTATGAAGTTTTGCCGCTTCAAGAAGCTTAGACTTAGCTTCCTATATGCTCAGGAATAGATAAGGATGCACGGCTTGTAAAGCGTCAAGTACAAACATTGGAGAAATGTAGAAACTCGTGTGTATATTATCTTCGAGTATTCAAACGAATGGAAGGGTTCAATCCTTAGCGACACCCCTATTTTTGAATATTTTGAATGCGTAATATACTAAGTGAAAATTCAATCCCTAGGACATTTTCATCTATGCATGAGTTTGATTTGTTTTGATTATCGGGAAATCAAGGATTACACTAAAATGGGGGAGGATTGTTGGTGATTTTAGTGTCATCGGTCATTTTATTTATTGTGATTTACCCGAAGACCAAACGGATTACAAGTTAAACTATAATACGAGTCAGGCGGTGCGGAGTGCACACTCGTATAAGTTAATTTGGTTTCCAACACAACAAATGGTGGTTATTAGTTATTACCAAAGGGTGTGACCATTCATCAAATGGTATGACCATTCATGAAAGGGTGTGACTTTTTATGAAAAGTCACTTTGTCTATTATATATAGACGTCATTTTGGTCCTTCCATATGATGAATAAATACAACAAATTCTTTATGTTTTGCTCTCTTTTTTGTGCCTAGAATTAGAGTGTGTTCTTGTCTTATCCCTATACGAATTTTGTGTAACCCGGCCAAGGCACCAAATAGGGTCGAAATATTGTATCAAGAAAGTAGACTTTTATGCGATTCAAGAATTTATCCGGCAATCTTTGATTATCAAGACCCGAATACCAACAGAGCGTGCATTTTGCTCATGTCTATTTTGTCTTGTTTAGAGAAGGTGCTTTGTTGAATGCTATTGATGCCCAAATCTGCCATTAATCGAGGTTGCATTCTTCCTAACTAGTACTCTATCGTATAGTCTAACCCAATCAACTCAACATGTTACATATTTGTTAGCATTCATACAAAAGCATTGGGTGCACCACACAAACGCTACAAATGATAGTGTTGAATATAGCCTGGCCTAATTTCTGTTAGCAAATAAGACATGTTATCCGCTTGTTGGCATATTTGTCCATTTTCCAAAGGTCTTAATGTTGCTAGTCTTGTTGCGTATATTCTTAAACGGTGGGCAAAAAGACGTGAAAACACAGATTTAGTATTAGTAGGGCCCGAACAATACATAATATATAAGGGATGTTGGTAGAAAGATCAAATGTAATTTATTTATTTTGTATAAATTACAAAGAATGTCCTTTTGGTTTCTCATTTTTTACAAAGAATGTCACTTTCAAACTTTAATTACAAAAAATGTCATTACTTTTAACACTTTGTTACAAATAATGTCCTTATCACTAATGTTTGTTATGGTCAAAGGAATGTGAAATGACTAGTATACCCTCGTCTTCTTCCTCACTTTGACTTTCTTTTGAATTTCTAGATATTTTTTATCTCAAAATTAAGAATACCAAGAACATTCAATGTATATGTGATTGGATAAGTCTTGCTTGTGAAGTTAAATATATATGTATGTCGGAGATAACCAAACCTTGGGTTATAAGACTGTTTATATGCATCAGCCGCCTCTGAGGTTTCATGACTCTTAGTGTCCTGACTATGTTTGTTTACTACAACGTTCTTTATATGGCCTTAAGCAGGCTTTATGTGCTTGGTTTTAGAGATTTGCTGCATATATCACTCGTATTGGTTTTTGTCATACTCGATGTGAGTCATATTTTTTTATTTATCACTAGGGCTCAGATATTGCTTATATATTCTTATATGTTGATCATATAGTGTTGATTGCTTTGTCCACAGTTTATTACAACACATTATTTTAAACAACTTAATTATTTTGTTAGTATTTTCGGAAATATGTTTATGATATACTTGAGCGTGATAGTATAGTTTGATGTAATCCGTATCAGACTCCTGTTGATACCGAGTCACAATTGGGAGTGGATGGTGCTCCTGCTGCTACAGATCATACATTGTATCGTAGTCTTGCCTGTGCTCTTCAGTATCTTATGTTTACTAGACCAGTTCCTTCATATGTTCTTCGGCATGTATGTCGTTATATGCATGATCATCAAAAGCCTCATGTCTCGGCTCTTAAGAAGATTTTAAGATATGTTAGTAGCACACTAGATTATAGTCTACAGCTTTATTCTTCTTTTCATTCTTCATTGATTGCTTACTTGGATGCGGACTTGACGGGTTTCCCGACTACTCGTTGTTCGACTTTGGGAATTGTGTGTTTCTTGGCAACAATTTACTATCATGGTCTTCAAAGTGGCATGTTACTCTCTCACGATCTAGTGTCGATGCTGAGTATAGGAGTGTTGTTAAAGTAGTTGCGAAGACATGTTGGATACAAAATTTGTTACGAGAACTTCACTCACCATTGTTCTCGGCCACATCAGTTTATTGTGATGATGTTAGTGAAGCTTATCTCTCCTCCAACCCTGTTCAGCATCAACGTACGAAGCATACTAGGATTGATATTTATTTGTTCGTGATTTGGTTACCGCTAGTCAGGTTCGGGTTCTTCATGTGCCTTCTCGTTATCAGTTCGCGAATATATTCACTAAGAGCTTACCGACTGCGCCGTTTGATGAATTACGTACAAGTTTCAATGTTCATTCTTCTCATGTTCCAACTACAGGGGGCTTTTAGTGGGATAATTATTCTTCTAGGCCCATTTTTTGGTATTGGGAGGTCTATCCCAACTTAGTTTGCTATTTATATTGTATATTGACATTATGAAATCAATCAAAAAATTATTCACTCCAACATCGTTATGGTCATGGCGCGCCTATGCACAAGGTGCGGTGTTGATGGAGCCGTTATAAGCATTAGGTTTCCCTGTAACGAGGGTGTATAGCGTTGCATAGCTAGCTCTCTAAGATTTTGTAGTTGTTCAAACACATGAAATCAAGTAACACACTTTCCATTGTCTCAAGATATGTATAAGTACTCTAAAATTGTGAAAAGAACACAATATGCTACCATGTAATAAATTAAAGGCCTTATAACAAAATACGTAAGAACTAGCAAGGTATCCGCGCGTTATGGCGACGGGTACCATGTGACGATTAATCGAAAAAATAAAAAGACTATGATCCCAGTGAGGGCCGGTTCAATCGTTTTTATCGGTTCCGATGGGTCTTCTTCGGTTCTTCAGATGGCTTTTATTGGTTAGCCGAACCGATGGTGACTCCGGTTTTCGGGTGAACCTGTTGGTCCGGTTCGATTTTCAAAATTATATGCATCATTATTTTAGTTTGTACAATTTTATAAAAACGTGTACTTTTCATATAAGGAGTGTTTTAAGAATAACATTAGTTAGCGTGTTTAATTATTTTATACTTTGGATTATGTTATAACTTGTTTAAATTGTACATTGTGAAAATATTATTGTACTTTTGAGTAAGAGGGTGTTTCGATTGGTTATATTTAATTTGGTTCCATGTCATGTTTCTTTAATTGTATGTGTTTAATTGGATTGTATCATATGCTTTTAATTTTATATGTTTGAAATTGAAAGTTAAAACATTTAGTGAAGAAAAACGTTTTCCTCAATTATATATAGTATAGATATATATATCTATACTAATATATAAAGCATTTTGATACAAATTTTGAAAGTGAAATTGTGAAAACTGAATTCCCATTCTTGGAAAGTTCGACGGCTGGGCATTCATGCATTCATGCATAAAATGCATACATAAATCTATAAAAAGGGTTGATGAATCGTGGAGGAAAGTAAAACAGATATACACCATTTATGATACTAATTGATAATTGATTGACTCATTGATTGAAACAAAAATGGAATGTACTCTACTACATATCCATGGAATGTTTACACAAAATGGAATGCATTGAAGGGAAAATACACGGCTGGCAATTTCAAATGTCAAAAAATTAATTTTATACATGTATTGAAGGCAAGTGTTGGACTCGACTGTATTCACTATATATGGCACAAATGTAATGTATATTATCTTAACAATGCAAGGGTACACATGGCTCGAATGTTATATAAACATGGCAACTATTCAATGTTTGCACCTTTAATATACGGCTGTAAATAGCAAATATACAATAAGGTTGACTTTGGTATTCATGGCAACTATTCAGTGAGTTGAAACTATAATGTTTGCATCTTTCTATCATTGCCTATATAAAGATAAAGATCAAACCACAATGTTTGCATCAGTTACATCAACTTAAAAAATCAAGTCAAGTCGCATAGAAATAGAAATAAAAAATAAAAAAAATGTCGATGATGATGATCCTGAGGTTGGTTTTTTTGTGTTCCAATTCATTTTATAAATCCGCAACGTAATGTGCTATGCCATTCATTTGATAAATCAAGTTGTATAATCAAAATTTTCTGGTTTTGTAGGCAAAGGATGTAAGCTTGGGAAGACGTCTATTGACAGATATTGCAGTATTATGTGTTGCAAAATCAACTATAGATATTGTGTTTGGGGAGATGGATAAAGCATGGCAAAACACAGCTGCAGATTTGGTAAGGGTATCCCGAGCCTTTTAGATAGATGTAGATATATGGCTTGTTGGGTAAAAGTGGTTAAAACATGTCACCTATATTTGGGTCTAACCTGTTCTAGACAATGCGTTATCAAATTCTAAACTACTACGTATATTTGTAGCTAAATGTCTTCCCAGGAATTTCTCTTTTGGTTTATAACAGCAGGAAAAGAAGTAAATGAAGTCATTCACAACATCACACCAGGCGAAAGACGTGCAAGTGTTTCCTCTCTGAATTATGAGATCGTAAATGTGAAGGTGCACATAATCAAGACCATTGGCGCATGCACCGTTTCCTTGAAAAATTTACAGGACAATCTTTTTGGTGCTGTTAATACAAAATAAGTATCGGGTATAGACTTGGGCTCAAATCCTGTATTAGATTGGGCTTCCAGATGATTTAAGCGTTGGGTTTTGTATTAGAGCAAGAGAAGTGACGATTTCCTGCACAGTCAGACTAAAACCGTTAGCCTTACCGTGGGGGAGGACCCCACGGTTAGACTCCGGCATGAAAGTAAGTAAACATGTAGAGAGAGAAAGTAAGAGAGTATAGGGTGAGAAAATCGTACTGTTCATTGTGTATTAGGTCCCTATTTATAGGGGTCTAGTATTAGGGTTTCTTATTATTTCGTAGTGGTCAGAGTGGGTCCCTTGTCGGGCAAGGTCTCGTAATCACCGTGTATACGGACGTGTGTGCCTTCCGTGGACGAAAGTATCCCCTAGTTAGTTCCGCGTCTGTTTTGCCTTGTCCGGGCCGTGACCAATGCAGGATTGGGTTTTCTTTCGGCCCATGACTGTTAAGTTGGGCCCAGGAGCCTAAGTGATAGTGTAGTCCAAGCCCGGAGGCTTGGTATACCTATTATACGTTATCAAGTCCCCCCAGTCTAGTATGATATTGCTTGCGGATTATGTCCTGCGTGCGGTGATCAATGCTAGACTTCCGGTTCCTTTGTTGCTGCTGGTTTGCTTCTGGAGTTATCTATTTCATGCCGTGATACTTCCTTATCAAGTTGGTGACGTTCCGCTGACGTGGAGCGCTGATGTCATTTTATCCTCTCGCTGATGTGACGGTTTTGACAGCTTTTTAACTATTTCCCAGATATGTTGCTG
>BQNB010000560.1:94224-167051 GCA_026074375.1 Tanacetum coccineum | reverse complement strand
CGACGTCTCCACGCACTGTGAGACTTTTCTTGATCAAATTCATGTAGAGTTGCATTCTTGTCCCTTTTCTTCCTAAATCGAGCCCAAGTCATGTTTAATTCCTCTAAATGCCTTCCAAATGCTAAAACGACAAAAAAAAACGATTAAGCACAATAAATTAGGATATTTGCATGATTTAGGAGGTTTAATGGCCTCGAAAAAGTGTATAAAATGACACCTCATCAGTCGACGACATTACATTCAATTCAACTTGTTAAGAGTTATGTAATGATTTTGCTAAAATCATGCACGACGAGTTTGAACTGAGCATGATGGGTGAATTAAATTTCTTCCTTGATCTACAAATAAAACAAATGGAAGATGGAATAATTTTTAATCAATCTATGATATATTGAAGAAATGCTTACGAAATTTAGTTTAGAAGAGTCTAAACCAACTAAAATGCCCATGTCCTCGGATACTAAGTACAAAGGCATGATAGGTAGTTTATTATACCTAACGGCAAGTAGGCCCGATATCAGGTTTAGTGTCTGCCTCTGTGCACGCTTCCAAGAGGATTCTAAAACCTGTCATCTTGAAGCGGTTAAGCGTATATTCCGATACATTAAAGGCACTACGCACTTAGGATTATGGTATCATAAGGGACCGGCATAGAAACTATAGTATGCAAATAATTATTGTATTTCTATGAAATTATGTACTTAATTGATTCATGTTTTGTTTATGAGCATGGGAATGAAAAAATGCGGAAATAGAAAGGTGCATGAAGAAATATGCACAAGTAGCTGCTCTAGACAAAAGTTACAGCGTAACTAGTTCGATGGAACTACGTCGTAACCCTTATTCTACCCGGCCCAAGGATCCAACTCAAGTTTATAGTTACCGCGTAGTTAACCCATTGGGGTTACGCCATAACAAAAGGTGAAAATCAATTCGAGAGTTACTACGGCGTAACTCATACCTTTGGGTTACACTGTAACTATGCCAGACCTTGAAGATATACGTGCATTATGGAGGTTACGGCGTAACTCCTCACTTAGGGTTACGCCGTAACTAGGTCGAGCCTATAAACACAAGCCCTAAATCTGCTGATTTCATCATTATCTTCATACACTACTGACCAAGGGCGATTATGGCTCCATTCTAAGGGATATTCAGCTCCATTCCACCATAATTCCAAAGGAGAATTCATGTGATCATCATTTTTATTAATCACTCATCAAGTAACTTGTATCAACATTAATGCTTAATCAATCAAAGATTTCTTACATTATGTATCTGTAACTTACAATATGAGTGGCTAAGCACATTTAGTGCTAGCCTACTTATGTATCTATTATTGTGTTGATGTGTATTTCTTAGTTTAATTATCATTTATATGTGTATTCTTATTGCTTGTTGATTGATCCTCGTGTTTTTATAGTGCTAAGGCTAGTGTAGATCCTATTAGCTAGTGAGTAGGTGTGAATAGTTGAAAGGTAGTCTAATAGGTTACAAGAGATAGGATTGCATCTATTTTGAGTGTACGGATTGTCTATACCACCGCCTGCATTAGATTAGGCACTTATAAAGTGCGAGAAATCATTTTGTTAGTTTGCACCTAATAAGAGGGTTTAATGTCGAGTAATGAGATTGTCGGCATTAGATAAGTCTTTAGAATAATTGAGGGTTTAATGACTATGGACTAGATGCCCGACTTCTGTGAGCAACGGGGTTGAGATCATAGAATTATAGGTTAGGTTGTGAATACAAAGCGGGCCTAATGATATTAGAACCACCATGTAAAACGAGTTTTAAACATTGCACTAGGATATATCATCATCACATTAATAAAGTAGTATCTAGGTTAGTACACCTTTCTCCCTTGATCAAATCTTCCATTTCTATTTCAGTATTTATTTTTCTTGCATTTTATAATAAAAACCGATTTCAACGTAACAATTAAAATTCAGGTTTTTGATCGAACACTTAGCTCTTTGGACGACCTCGGATTTACCTAAACCTACACTTTACACGATCAGGTTCTCTTCTCGTTAGCGAGTTGTTGACCGTAGGTAACGAGTTTTATAAATTTAAAACTTGGTTTATTAATTAAAATAAAATACGCATCACCAACACACGACACGGAAGAAGGAATATACACCATTTGCACCAGTTCATATGTGACAATTCAATAGTATTAGTTAGATCGCTAGTAAGGAGTAATGCACCCTAGATAAATACACTTTTCTAATATATAAGTTCACACCAAGTTTACTTTTCTTGTCATTTATTTTTTCTTACATTTAGGTTAATATTTGTATAAAATCAATCTCTCAAAACCCTAATTTTTACTTGCTTTCAAATTAAATAATAAAATACTGAAAAAATTATTCTTATGACTTTTAAATCCACTCGTCATACTCTAAGAACCTACCTCATAATTCCTCAGTGAACAATCAACCCCCGATCTTACCTACACTACAACGGTTAGGTACACTTCCTGAGGGGTTGTAAAACTTTGGTTTTGTAACGTGCCATATCATCTTTCTCTATACTTCTCCATATGGACTCTAATAAGGTGTATTGCCTCAGTAAAAGACTGTCCTGGCATAAAACCGAATTGGTTTTCAAACATCTTGGTCTCTCATCACAACATTCTCCCAGTAATTCTCTCCTAAAGCTTTATAGTGTGGCTAAGTAGTTTTATGCCCTTGTAGTTCCTATATGTTTGTGCATCTCCCTTGTTCTTGTAGATGGGGATAACCTCGTTGAGTCTTTACTCCTCGGGCGTCTTAGCTATCAAAAGGTCTAGTTAAAGAGTAGTGATTCGCGTAGAACGTATCGGTAATAATATTATTGTAAGAAATAAGAATTACTTTAGGAAAAGTAATAATTATCCTCCCAGAGTCGAGTCCACGGCGAGATATGAATTTGAGATTTACGTTTATGTTTTTAATTTGATGCTTGATTATCAAAGATTTTTGGTTTGTTTTTAAACTAAATATTTAAACTACGAAATATTAAGCAAATAGGTCTAAAATATATATAAAACGAATATGCTTGTTAAGTGAGGTGAAAAGATCTTTAAGTGTGAAGGTAAGTTTTTATCGATGAATTAGTACCCGTCTAATAAACTATTTTCTCACAACGTTGGTTTATTTTGAAAATAATCTCTTATCTTGGAATTAATTACAAGATTATTGTTTAGTTATCCCTTCGGCTTTTGCCCGTCAAAATAACCAAACAAGTAATCTAAATAATCCGAAAACTATTAATCAACAATCCCTTTTTAATTTCACACTTAATTCACTAATCATTACTCAATTAACAAGCATAAATAAATTACTCACTAATAATAGCAACAACAAAATCAATAATAATAAACATGTTAATCTAATTAAACTAAAACTACAAAGTATTGAAATAGGAAAGAAAGTAGAAAGAACCTGAATGATGCAACGAAGACGAAATAAACCACCCGATCTTATAAACTAAAACAAACACTAAAGATTATTGGCTTTTACTCAACTAATTAGTGAATAAAGTTGTAAACTTTATATACTAAATAGCTTAAAGAAAACTATAAAAGCTATAAACTTTAGAAGATAAGGTAGCTTATAAGACCCTTAAGCTCATCGCCTTAGATGCAGAAACGTTTTCATCAACAGTAAAACACAAACAAGGTTATAATAAACAAGATATATGATTAATAAGCTAGAGTTTAAACTAAAACCTACTAAAAATGGAAACTTTAGATCTAAATCCACCCGAAACTAATATGTTCTCTTCGAGAAGTAAACGAGAGACGGGTATATTTAAGGATTAGATCTAAAATAATAAACCAAAAGCTAATTGAAAAAGCTAAAAATTATAAGCTAATAAGCTAGAAATCTAGATCAATAATTAAAAAAATAGATCTAAATCCACCCAAAACTAAGGTGTTCAATTCGAGAAGTAAACGAGGATTGGGTATATTTAAGGACTAGATCTATATTAAATAAGCTAGGGAATAGCTTATTCTAGTAACAAAATTAAAGATAAAAACTTATTGAAATAAGCTATGTAAAAACTTTTTAGATCTAAAACTACAAAATAGATTTGGAACTGTTTTAAAAACACTAAAAGTAAAGAGCTTATTAAAATAAGCTATGAGATAGCTTATCCGAAAATAAGCCGCATGAATAAGCTTCAAAATAAGCTATGTGAGCTTATTCGAAAGCTACTAAACAAAAATATATGAAATAAGCTTATCCGAATAAGCTATAGTTAAGCTTATCCTAAAAATAAGCTAATCTCAAAAAGCTAAAGCTATAGAAAGCTTATTCGATCAAATAAGCTAAAGAAATAAGAGATTAGAGGATGAGAGAAAGAATAAGCTCAAGTGATATCATAAAACATCTTCATCTTCATTAATAAGCCAAAGTACAATAAGCTTGAATAATAAGCTAAAACAATAAGCTAAAAAGCTTTTACAAAAATCCTAAACCAAATACAAAAATAACTAACTAGTATGTGTGAATTTGCACCTAAAACTACTCTCCAAAAGCTGGAAATGAAGCCCCTTAAATAGCCCAAGTGAGATGAGGGAAATTCGGTCATTTCACGCATACGCGTCTTTTACCAGCAACAATATTTGATTTTAAGCCAATCATTGGCTGACACGCGTTCTTCCAGAAGCCTCGGATCCATCAATCTGCCAACCAATCATTGCCTCGGATCACACGTTTTATACCTCGTCATTATTGCCACATGTCATCCTCTGGTTGGCCAGCCACCTCGTAACCGCCATGTCAGAACCTGACACCTCTGCTGCCACCTGTACCTCGTACTAACATGTCAGCTGACATGTCAGTCTGATCCTCGTACCTGCAACCTTGTACATGTGTCAGAGTCGCCGTCACGTGGCAGGCTGTCATTGGACAGCCGCCTCCATGTGGGAAAAGTGGGACCCACATGCCATGTGTCATCCACGTGGCATCCGCATACCAGTCACGTGTCACCACGTGGCGCTGACGTGGCAATGGCCAAAACCAGGCATAGCCTGGCTCGAACTCGGGACCTCACGGGTGAGAACGCAATGGGGAACCCTTGTGCCAACTGAGCTAAGCAGCGTTCTCATTATATATATGCATTATAATTCATTTAAGGTCATTTTCACATGAACCGGTTTTTATTAATAAAAAGGGTCAAATAGATATTGACCGGTTCATATAAAAAGATTTAGGAAGGTTCAAAAGGTGAGGAAAGTACCGACGGATTCATAATTTTGTGCTGTTTCCAATGGAGTGCTCGAGGAATTTTTACGACTTTGTTTGAATATCGATAAACGTGAAAATGTCATCGAAACTCACTCGAAAATCACTGTTTTTGCTTTGTTTTCAATCCTTTGTACCTGCAAGACATAATAACACACACCAAACATATTTGCAATATAATTACTCATATTTTATGGTTATAAGTTCATTTTAGAGTGTTTTTCGAGGCTAAAATGATGTGTGTTTAAGCACACATCAAATTCCCCCACACTAAGCCATTGCTGGTCCCACACGTAATGTTTATTATACACGTTAGGAAAAAAAATATTTTAACCCCCCTTAACTAATAATCCCTCACATCAAACAAGAACATAAAGATATTCATCAAGGGGGTATAAGAAAAATCATTTGTTTTAAAAATGCCCCGTTTTTAACCATTTATTCATTAATAGAATAAAAACTAAGTTAAAAATTTAATCAAATTATATAAAAGGCTTTAAGAACGAGAGTTCGTCATCCTCAATTTTCACAATCCCTAAAGCAAGCTTAAAATGAAATCACAGCTAAATATAAAATTAGATGCTAACACTACTCATAAATGCTAGTTGTGCGCGCAACTACTTTTTTTTATCCCTTATTCCTAATTCCTCTAAGGATTTTATTTAGAAAATATAAAGTGAATTGAGATCACTTATTATTAGTAGATTATGGTCTTATTATTATAAAGGAGACCGGTTTAAACCATAATTAGTTTAAAATTCTTTCCTAAAGAAATAATTTGCTGAGAACAAGGTCCACATTAAGGTTCTAATTTTACATGATTATGGGATATCCTTTTTATTTTATCCGAAACAACTCAACTACGAGTCCAGAGATGGAGGCTTTATTTAGATATCCTCGGAGTTAAAATTTGGATTTTATTATTATTATTATTATTATAGCAACAATATTAGCCCTTGGTCCTTTAAACAACTAAGACATCAAGAGAGAACCGACAAGAAACAGTAGTCTTATTTCGTCCTCGGGAATTTCCTTGACCTTTTAGAATTCTGAGTCAACGGGAGCGAACCATCAGGAAACAATAAACTTTTATCAGTCTCGGATTATTATTATTATTACTTTCACCCTTTAAACAACTGAGTCAACGGGTGTGAACTGTCAGGAAACAGTAGTCTTATTTCGGCTTCAGTTTATTACATTTTATTATAGCCAAGTTTCGAGTCATGTGGTCTTTTAACTATCGAGTCAACAGGAACGAGCCGTCAGGAAACGGTAGCCTATTTCCCCACAACACTGATAAAACCTCGATGTGTACCTTACTTTCATCAGAAGGAATCTCTACGAAGGGATTAAAAACTAAGAATAGTAAAAACCATGCAACTTTATTTATTGAAATTTTTTTATTACGCTTATTTAGCTGATGGGAACAAAAAGCCACAATTAACCTCTATGAGCTCTAAAGAGATCCAACTACTCCACGCTTAACATATAACTTATATTTAACTCTATCATTTTTTGTTCTTTGCAAAAAATTTAAGTCTTGCAAACGCTTAGTCTCGAAAGCTAAGAGGAAAGCTAAAGTGCAATATTCGGTCAAGTCAAAATCTCTCTTGTTCTAACCTAAGGGCCTACTTATATTTTTTACACATTTATATCATCAATTTTTTATATTTTTTATATTTTTAATAATAAAATCAAACAATATATTGGTCAAAACGAGGTTGCGTGAGGCACAGACAAAAGCACAATATAGATCAATTTTTCGATAGAAAACCCCCCCCACACTTAGAAATGAACATGTGCCTCAATGTCAAAAATATTGGGTGGGCCACCCCACAACTTAAGAACGAAAAAAAACAAATGCTAAAAGTTCTAAGTGTGAAAGAAGAAACAATATATATATGACAGATAAAAATTTTTCCTAATATAAATAAATGTCTGATTGATCGGAGACCAAGTGTTCTGATGATTGAAAACAAGCACGGAGTCTTCACATCAATAGAAATCTGCAAGCAAAAACGAAAACCTACGAAACACAACATGGAGAGAAGCACTCCCCCACACTAATTCTTATACTACATAACACTTATTCAAAATAAAAATAGAAATAAATTAATAACACGGGTTGCTTCCGAGAAACGGCTTAGTTTATTAACAGTCACTAGCTTTGACTCGTCCCCCAAATTTAGTTTTTCATGGGGAAAAAGACGAAATCCGGAGCTCCAAAGCAGGGATGTCCCCTCCAAGTTGGGACCATTGGGTTGTGATATACTCAAACGGTGCCATAAGGAAACACTTTAGTAATTGTAAACAGGCCGGACCAACGAGATTTCAATTTGCCCGAAAATCTTCAATCTAGAATTAAAAAGAAGAACATGATCACCGACATGGAATTCTTGGTTTTTGATTTTTGAATCATGAATTTTCTTTGTCTTTTCCTTATAGATCAAAGAATTCTCATAGGCCTGATCTCGAAGTTCATTTAATTCATTTAATTAAACCTTTCGGTGATCACCCGCAGTCTTAAGATCAAAATTAGATCCACTTTAAGGCCTAGTAGGGTTTTGTGCGCAAGCTTAATGGGTAAATGAAAAGATTACCATACACAAGCCTGTATGGAGTACAACCAATAGGAGTCTTAAAAGCGGTACGGAAAGCCCATAAAGCGTCATCTAACTTATCAGCCCATTTAGCATGATGCTCACCTACGGTCCTTTCTAAAATCCTTTTCAAACCACGATTAGACACCTCCACTTGGCCACTATTTTGGATTTACAAGTTAGAAAGACTTTATGTTTAACACCATATTTTTCTAGCACCTTAGAAAATTGATCATTACAAAAATGTGTACCTCGATCACTAATAATGGCGCGTGGGGTTCCAAATCTAGAAAATAATTATTTCAAAAATTTCTAAAACTACTCGAGCGTCATTTGTGGGTAAAGATTTAGCTTCAACCCATTTGGAAACATAATCGACAACCACAAGTATATAGTTGTTCCCTCGTGAAGACGGGAATGGCTCCATAAACTCGATGGCCCCTACACAAAAACGAACCAAGATCTCACAAAATCTAATAAATTCTGGGCATTTCGCCCCTTTGTGAGATTTTTCCTTGATGTTGACATGCGTCACAGTGTTTGACCATGTCATGGGCATCACGATATATAGTGGGCCAAAAGAAACCAGAATCGAAAAATTTCTTGGCGGTGTAGTTAGGGCCATGATGTCCTCCGGTGAACCATGGTGACAAGCTTCAAGAATATCTATAGCTTCCTTCCCATCCACACACCACCTAATTATTTGGTCAAAAGGATTGTGATGGAATACCTAAAAGACCGACCATGTACTTAAATTTATGAAGTTATAAGGTGGTTAGGCATAGGTATTCAAATCTCATGATCCAGCCAGAACTGGAGGGATCTACCCAGGGATATCCACTGGTTAGTGTCGAAGTCCTTAGGTATGATACAAAAGGAGTAAAAGTGAGAATAAAGGAATAGTGCCGACTGAGATGGAGCTAATATTGGAACAAACCCAACAAGGTATTAGTCATGAAGTCTCGATAAGCGCTGAAGGGGTTGAAGAATGAAAAAGACTTGTAAGGATAAAGGGTAAAAAGAAATAAGCCCTCCATACACTTAGGCAGAAACCGGGTCAATACATAAACTGTCGAAAACACTAAGTTGTTGTTTGACATTAAAGATAGTCATCGACCCAGTGACGCTACGCACAACCCTCCCTAGCCACTCAAGGTCTCTCAACGGACTCTTGTTTCATTTCTCATAAAGATTACACGCATTTCTATCGACTTTCTCACTCTGAGTTAGTTGATATTGAAAAGGTGGCAGTCTGCTCCAGCCTCTTATTACTAAAACCAAAGTGCATTATTGAGTCTAGAGCCAAAAAGAGATCATCCATAAATCTTATTAGGACACTTGTCAAAATTATGCTTGCTAAGTCACACAATGTGAATAACAAGATATATATTAAGAGTCCTACGCATTATCTTTGTGATTTTACCAGAACATCCAAGTGATATTTAAGTATTCACCGTGAAGATGGAAATCTTGCTTGAGCCAACATCAAACAAGCTCATGGTAGGTAACTTGTGCGATTCTATACGAATCAAACATGTGACCACTGGAAAGAAACGATGGTGCGATTCTATATGAATCAAACTTGTTCCAGGAAATGAATTGACGGTTGATGATGAATTTTTGAAATGATTAACACTCTCAATGTGTCATAAAACCACTTTAGCAAGTGACACGTTGATTGATTTTTTTCAAATCAATTTTATTTCAATCGGTGAGATAGTAACTCGCTGGTTCACTCTTATCGTGTTGTCTGCTTTGAGACGTTCTGGTAATGAGAACATGCTGAGTTTGATGAATCTAATACATATGTGTTAGAAAGATTCGATTCTTCAGCTGGAAATCCTATTAAGGAGATTCTTCTTAAATTGAATCTACCTGATCACAGGTCTATCTTCACAGATTCAAAGGTTACTCCAACCAAACACGAGCAAATGATAAATCCTGATCTCAAGATGCTCAAGATCACATATTCACATACAAGTCAAGCTAAAGGAACAAGCTCAAGTCTAACATCAATGATCAATACGCCATATTCATAAGAGAATGGAAAAGAAAAAGAAGTCCGCGAACACAAGAACGAAGACCTTTATAGTATGCTAGATTTAAGCTTTTGTAAAATGGAGTGACCTCCCTTAGGGGGAGATTGTTAGGAACACAAAAGCATCGGTCACTTCTATAGATATCTTTAGATAGCTCGTATAGTTATTTTTAGAAACTTAAGTAAGCTAGTAAGCCCAACGCCCATGGAAAGCCCATGAGCCCCAAGCCTTGTCGTCCATACTTAGGGTATAAATACCTTCTCCATGCCTTGGAGAGGGTGTTGGTTGTTCATTTGTTCACACATTTATGCATTTCTCTCTTATGTTTACTTTCTCTCTCTAAAAGTGTTCATCCAACCACTCTCTCTCTAAAACCACCTCTCTTTCCCTAACCTTGTATGTTATTAGATATCATTCACATCTCATGGTCATTAAAAAGAATTGGGTAATGAGGTGTAAAGTTGGAGGTGGATATTAGATTTGGTTATTAGGGTATTTTGTTATTAGTGGTGGATTATAAGAAGTAAAGGAGGTTAAAGGTGTTAGGAATCTAGAAAAGTCTTGGTCACACCTAAACTACGTAGCTCGTTAGTCTTAGTTACTTTTTGGAACCTTAGTAAGGTAGAAAGACCAAGGCCCATAGACAGCCCATGTTAGAAGCCCATGGCCAGCTATATGTCTAGAGTATAAGTACCATCTCCATTGCTTGGAGAGGGTGTTGGTTGTTCACTTTCTCATTTTTCACCTAATCTAATATTCTCTCTTCCTTTCTCTCTTTAAGTGTTCATCCTTCCACTTTATATCTCTAGTTCTTTGTCATTTGATTGTGAAATTAGATAGTTCATATATTATACAATTGGTATTAAGAGCCATGCGGTGGTTTAGCTAGGTTTTGTGTGTGTTTTTTTACTTGTTTAGGCGTGTGTTTGGTTTGAACCAATACAAAGGATCCTCATATTTTGTGGGTTTAAAACCATAAAGCTCTAAACTTTCTTCATTGTTTATCTTAGTATAGGTTAGTTTTATAAGAAAATCTTTAAAAAAACATAAAAAAGTTCATCTTTTTGGTGTATTTTGGTTCGAAAAAAGCTTTGGTACAAAAATCTTGATTTCAAATTTTTTGTGTTAAAAACCATAAACTTTGTGTTTTATGGTTCTCATAGTCTTAGAATAGCAAGAAGTACGAGAAAAATCAAGTAAAAAAGTCAAAAATTGTGTCTTTAAGAGATTTGAAAAATTGGTGTTTTCATTTTGAATACGGCGATTTATACAGTCTGGTACGACGATTTATACGTTTGGAATTCGACGATTTATACATTTGGTATTCGGCGATTTATACGTATTTGTATCCGGCGATTTATACGTATTTGTATTCGGCGATTTATACGTCTTTTAAATTAGGCGATTTGTACATGTTGATATACGATTTATACGTGTTGGTATACGACGATTTATACGTGGTTAATTCGGTGATTTATACGTGTTGGTATATGGCGATTTATACGTGTTGGTTAGACGGCGATTTATACATTTTTCCTGAATCGGTGATTTATACGTGTGGCTTAGACGACGATTTATATGTATTCCCTGAACTGACGATTTATACCTATTGCTTAAATCCGGCGATTTATATCAATTTCTTAAGGCGATTTATACCATTTTTCTTTAAGGTGATTTATATATTACACTTGGGTGATTTATACACTTACCTTGGAAGATTTATACCATATTGCCTAGGAGATTTATACGGTTTTTTATGATTCGGAAAATCCCGTAAAGTATTCAATTATTTTCTCGCTTTTATTAAGAATTGTAAAATCCCATGTAATCTTAAGTCTCATTCACTTAAAACAAACAACAATTTAACACAACAACCTCTAATCACTGAACGATCAAAAATTTATCTTCTCTCATTCAATCAATCAACTCTAAATGACAACATTAGCAGAATTTATGATTATTGCCGGTGCCGACAACCATCCTTCCATGTTGGAAAAATCCTTGTATGACTCGTGGAAGAGTCATATGGAACTATACATAGAGAATCGGGAGAACGGGAGAATGATTTTAAACTCAGTTCAAAATGGTCTACTTGTTTGGCCTACCATTGTGGAAGAGGATGGCACTACTAGGACAAAGAGGTATGAAGAACTTTCGGTTGCAGAGAAACTCTAAGCTGACTGTGATCTTAAAGCTACAAACATCGTTCTTCAAGGTCTTCCACTAGATGTGTATGCCATTGTGAATCATCACAAAGTTTCCAAAGAGATATGGGATAGAGTTAAGCTTCTTATGCAAGGCACAAAATTGTCATTACAAGAAAAGGAATGTAAATTGTATGACGAGTTTGATAAGTTTTCATTTGTGAAGGGTGAAACATTGTATCAGTACTACTGGAGATTTTCTCAACTAATCAATAACATGAATGTTATCAATATGTCAATGAGACCAGTGTAAGTGAATACAAAGTTTCTGAATAGTCTACCACGGGAAAAGGAGCATGTTTGTGAAGGACGTGAAGTTGGCTAGAGATTTGCATACTACAAACTATGATCAATTATACTCATATCTCAAACAACATGAGGCACATGAAAATGAAACTCGCTTGATGCGTGAAAGATACCAATATTCTCTTGCATTTGTTGCTAACTACAATCAATCACCGTCTCAATTTAACAACTATCACTCTCAATACAATTCCACACAGTTTCCTTAATAAACAAATACCATGATACCACAAGTTCACTCTCCTTCATCATACTCACAAATGTATCCACCACCTCATCTCTCACAACTACAAATCAGTCATTCATCCATTCCACCATCACAACAATATCAGTCTCATCAAACCTTATCTGTTCTACCAATTGCTTACAACTCACCTCAATCTTTAACACAACCATTGACTGAGTTCCCTCAAATGGACTCAGGTCTTGCTTTTCTTATGTTTAATCAAGGAGATGATCCAATTGCCTATCTCAATAAGGAAATGGCTTTTCTCATAGCTGTAGCTTCTTTAAGGTTCCCTTTAACCAACAATTAACTTAGAACTTCCTCTAATCTGAGAAAACAGGCCACCATTCAAGACAGCAGGGTTACTATGCAACAAGTTCAAGGGAGGCAAAGACAAAGTTATGCTGGTACTGGATATAAGAGTAATGCTACTAGTTCTGAGGGAAATAATGTAGGAGGGTAGGCAAGGGTGGTTAAATGTTATAATTGTCAAGGTGAAGGTCACATGGCTAGGCAATGCACTCAGTCAAAGAGGCCTAGGAACATTGCATGGTTTAAGGAAAAGGCAATGTTGGCTGGAGCACAGGAATCCGAACAAATTTTAGATGAAGAGCAACTAACATTTCTTGTAGATCCAGGAATTCCAGACAGTTAAGCTGCTCAGACAACCATTCCAAACACTACTGCTTTCCAGACTGAGGATCTTGATGCTTATGATTCTGACTATGATGATGTCTCTAATGCAAAGGCGGTTTTGATGGCTAATCTTTCCAACTATGGTTCAGATATTATCTCAGAGGTACCTTATTTAGAACACTATCATACTGATATGGATAATCAAAGTATGCATGCAATGCAAGGTTTTGAACAAACACCAGTTGTTGAATTTACAGATAATGAGATAGATAGGAATATCATTCCGTACTCTCAATATTTGCAAGAAACACAACAGGCAGCTATTCAAGATACTAATTTGTATGCACAACAAGATTCAATGATTTTGTCTGTGATTGAACAAATGATTAATCATGTAAATAATTAGGAAAAGGCTAATCAGGAAAAGAATAATGAATCCTTAACCGCTAAGCTTGAGAGATATAAAGAACGAGTCAAAACTTTTGAACAACGTCTTAATATTGATTTAAGCACACGTGAAAAAATGATTGATTCTTAAATGGATGATATGATTAAGGAAAAGCTTGCACTTAAGCAGAAAATTTACTCACTTGAACAAAATCTTTCTAATCAAATCAAAGAAAAGGAATCTTTATTGCAAACATTTACTGTTTTTAAAAATGAATCCAAAGAAAAGGAAAGTAAATATATGGATAAAGAATTGATTTAGAAAAGAAGATTAAAGAACTAGATAATATTGTTTACAAAGTGGGTCAATCTACTCAAACAGTGCACATGTTAACAAAGCCATAAGTTTTTTATGATAACGCTTACAAACAAGATCTTGGTTATCAAAATCCGTTTTATCTCAAAAAAGCTTAGCGGATTAAGCCAACCTTGTATGATGGTAGTGTTATATCTAGTCAACGTGTTATTAGTCATGTGATTGATGATGAAGAGGCATTGATTTTGGAAGAAGTAAGTCGATCCAAAATGCTTGCAAAACAAAATGACCCAATGTCAAAAGAAAAGAAAGTTGATACTACTCCAATTAATTATGTTGAGTTAAATTGAATATCTGAATATTTTGGTAAACGTTTTGTTCCACAACAAGAATTGTCTGATGAACACGCTTTCTAGTTACAAACTTCATACCCTAATACTGACCAATCTGCTTCGTCACCAGGAAAAATTAAGGCTCATAAGGAACTTCCTAAGTTAAGCCTGGTTAATACAAGCCTTAAAAAGCTTAGTTACCACCTTGGCCAATTTAACATTATGGTGAAAAAGCGGATTACACCTGATGCTATAATAGAAGGGGAATGGGGGTTTGAACACACTAAAACTGTTTTTCTAAATGAAATAATTCCATTTTTAAAGACCTTAAAAGACATATTCAATGTTTTTTATAAAGATTTTTTAAATGAGGTAACAGAAGTACAAACAGTTTTTAACCAGATGGAAGCTGATGTTCAACAGTATTTTATAGAAAAACAGTGTTTTGAAATTCATAAGAAAGAACCTTTTCTTGAAAATGATCGACTCTTACAAAAACTCATGTCTCATGATGTTATGATATGTGTGATGAAATCTACTGCTGTTTTTGATGATGTGAATGTGGAAATCCATAGTACTAAATCTTATGTTAGGTGTTTGGATCTTGATGCTGAGCTTTTGAACAAACAAAATGTGTATAATGATCTTTCGAAAAGATACTCACAACTTGAAAAACATTGCATTTCTCTTGAGTTAACAATGCAACTCAATCAAGAAATTTTTCATAAGGATTCATTAAGTAATAATCAAAACGCTCTTGAAATTCCATAATATTTTGAAAATAATGATTTGAAAGCTCAGCTACAATCTAAAGACAAACATGAAATGGATGAAATTGAGACCATAAACATTGAATTGGAGCATAGTGTGGCCAAATTACTTTATGAAAACGAGCGTTTGCATAAAGAAACTAAGCATTTGAAAAATATCTATAAAGATCAATTTGACTCAATTAAAAAGACACGTGCTCTTTCTAAAGAACACTGTGACTCTTTGATTGCTCAATTGAACTCTAAATCTATGGAAAATGCGGATTTAAAAGGTTGAATTCAAGAAAAGGTTTTTGTGACAACAACATTACAAAGTGAATTAAGGAGATTAAAAGGTAAACATGTGCTTGATAATGCCATTACAATAACTAATGCCACCACTATTGCTCCAGGAATGTTTAAGTTAGATATAGAACCTCTTTCTCATAGACTTAAGAACAATAGGGATGCCCATGAGAATTATCTGAAGAAGACTATAGAAAATACTTACACCATACATGGACTTGTAGAATGTACTAGAAAACAAAATCCTAGTGAACCACTCTTAGACTTTGCTTGCAAGTTTACAAAACACGTTTAGGAATTGTTAGTCTATGTTTCTCAAACATGTCCTAGTTTTGCAAAACCTAGTGAGAAGTTGGTAGCTATCACACCCATGAACAATGTCAAGAAAGTTAGGTTTTCAGAACCTCTCACATCCTCAAGCAACATTCATAAACAGGTAGAGTCATCCAAAACACCAAATTATAACACACCTGTGTTGCCATCTACAGGATTGAAGAGTTCTACATGTAATAAAAAGAATGATATGATCTCGCAAACACCAAGTAGCAACATGAAGAATAAAGTAGAAGTCCAACGTAGGAGAGTTATTTAAGTTCTAATAAAAAGAATCGTGTTAAAGACCCTAATTGTGATGCAAATATTAAGCATACTATGTTAAATGCGAATTCTGAGTTAATTTGTGTTAAATGTAATCAATGCATGTTTGATGCAAATCATGATGTGTGTTTCCTTGAATTTGTCAATGATGTGAATATAAGCTATAAATCTAAGTCTGATAAGAAAAACCAACAGCATAATATTTGGAAACCTACGGGTAAAGTGTTCACTAAAGTATATAAGTGGAAACCAACAGGAAGACTTTTCACTATAGTTGGTAAATCGTGCCCTTTAACTAGGATCACTCCCACGAAAGTAGTGCATCTTAAGGAAACCACTTCTAATTCAGATGAAACACAAAACCAGAGATTAAAGTCTATAGTAGGAGACCCAAACAAGTAAAATCAGTAGGTTCGAGTAAAAAAGCTAAGATTGTAGAATCTAAGAATGCTAACAACTCGGAACCCAGTCATTTGTGGGGATCCAATGCTACAGATGTCCCATCTTCTTCTTCTCTTGTCATTGACAGGTTGTCCAGATTGTTCTCTGGTATCTGGACTCTAGATGCTCAAAACATATGACAGGGAACCGCTCTCAGCTCATGATCTCCGTCAGTAAATTTCTGGTAACTGTTAGATTCGAAAATGACCAAATTGCAAAGATAATGGGGGTATGGTGACTATCAGCTGGGAAACGTAATTGTCTCAAGGGTATACTATGTTGAGGGGCTTGGACATAACTTGTTTTCTGTTGGACAATTTTGCGACGCGGATCTTGAAGTTGCTTTTCGGAAAAACACTTGCTTTATTCGGAATTTAGAAGGTGTTGATCTACTTTCAGGATCCAGAGACACAAACTTGTACACAATTTCTCTTGATGACATGCTAAAGACTTCTCCGATCTGTCTACTATCAAAAGCTTCAAAGACTAAGAGCTGGTTATGGCACCGTCGGTTATCTCATCTCAACTTTGGTACTCTTAACAAGCTAGCCAAAGACGGTCTTGCACGAGGCATTCCAAAGCTTAAATTTAAGAAAGATCATCTGTGTTCAGCATGTGCATTAGGAAAAAGCAAGAAATCCTCTCATCAACCCAAGGCTGAAGACACTAACCAAGAGAAACTCTATCTTCTGCATATGGATCTTTGTGGCCCGATGCGTGTGGAGAGCATTAATGGGAAAAAGTATATCTTGGTGATTGTTGATGATTACTCACGATTTACTTGGGTCAAATTTCTGAGATCAAAGGATGAAGCTCCTGACGCTATCATCAAATGCATCAAAAATATTCAAGTTCGTTTGAATGCCACAGTCCGTAATGTTAGAACAGATAATGGAACTGAATTTGTCAATCAGACTCTTCGTGAATTTTATGAAAATGTCGGCATCACGCATCAAACATCTGTTGCTCGCACTCCTCAACAGAACGGCGTTGTCAAAAGACGAAACCGGACTCTAGTGGAAGCTGCTCGTACAATGTTGATATTTTTAAAAGCTCCATTATTTTTGTGGGCCGAAGAAATCAATACAGCTTATTATACCCAAAACTGTTCCCCAATCCGTCTCTGATACAACAAAACTCCATATGAGCTAATGCACGACAAGAAGCCAGATTTATCATTTCTTTATGTCTTTGGTTCACTCTGTTATCCGACCAGTGACAGTGATGATTTGGGTAAACTAAATGCAAAGGCCGATATTGGTATTTTTGTTGGTTACGCACCTGCAAAGAAAGCTTTCAGAATCTATAACAGGAGAACCTGAAAAAATATGGAAACTATTCATATGACATTCGATGAGCTGACAACAATGGCTTTTGAACAATTCAGTTCAGGACGCGGGCTTCAATCAATGACTCCTACAACATCCAGTTCAGGACTCGTTCCAAACCCTGTTCCTCAACAACCTTTTAACCCACCAACCAGAAATGTTTGAGATCGTTTGTTCCAACCCATGTTCGATGAATACTTCAACCCTTCATCAAGTGCGGTTTCTCCAGTTTTAGACGCTGCTGCACCAAGAGCTGTTGAAATAGCCAGCTCACCTTCATCAACAACCATTGATCAAGACATACCTTCATCAAGTACTTCATCAACTAACAAACAACAACAATCCTCAGTCATCTCATAAGGTGTTGAAGAACCTATACCAAATGCACTTTTTGACGATCCATGTCATGAACCTCTTCATGATGTCTATACTTCACAAGAATCGTCGTCAAATGTGCAGTCCTTTCACGCTCCATTAGAACTGATTGGTAGATGGACTAAAGATCATCCATTGGCAAACGTGATTGGAAACCCCACTCGACTGGTCTCCATAAAAAAGTAACTCGAAACTAATGTCATGTGGTGTTACGTTGATGCCTTCCTAACTTCTGTAGAACCAAAGAACTTCAAATAAGCCATCCTTAAACCATCATTAATTGATGTTATGCAAGAAGAAATTCATGAATTTGAAAGACTATAAGTTTGGGAATTGGTGTCGTGTTTAGATAAAGTCATGTTGATTAAACTAAAGTGGATTTACAAGGTCAAGACAGACGAATTTGGCAGGGTACTCAAGAACAAGGCTAGATTAGTTGCTCAAGGATTCAGGCAAGAGGAGGGAATCGACTTTGAGGAATCATTTGCACCGGTTGCAAGAATAGAGGCCATCCGTATCTTCGTAGCAAATGCCGCCAACAAGAATATGATGATCTACCAGATGGACGTCAAAACGGCTTTCTTAAATGGCGAGCTCAAGGAAGAGGTCTACGTTTCTCAACCAGAAGGATTTGTTGATCAGGACAACCCATCGCATGTGTACAAGCTCAAAAAGGCCCTTTACGGTCTCAAACAAGCACCACGTGCATGGTACGACATGCTGTCAAGCTTCCTCATCTCACAACATTTCTCCAAAGGTGCAGTCGATCCAACACTCTTCACAAGGAAAGCAGGAAATGACTTATTACTGGTACAAATTTATGTCGACGATATAATATTTGCATCAACTAATACTGCTATGTGTGATGAGTTTGCTAATCTTATGACCACTAAGTTCAAGATGTCAATGATGGGGCAGATGTCATTCTTTTTAGGATTACAAATTTCTCAAAGTCCCAGAGGCATCTTCATTAACCAATCAAAATATGCTTCTAAAATTATTAAAAAATATGGTATGCTAACTAGTGATTCTGTAGACACACCTATGGTAGAAAAGAATAAACTGGATGCAGATCTACAGGGGACACCAGTTGATGCTACACATTACCGTGGCATGATTGGATCCCTCATGTATCTGACATCCAGTAGACCCGACCTTATTTATGCAGTCTGCTTATGTGCCCGGTATCAGGCAAAGCCTACCGAAAAGCACTTACATGCGGTTAAGCGGATCTTTCGATACCTAAAGGGAACCATTAACATGGGTCTCTGGTACTCGAAGGATACCGGTATGTCTCTAACAGCATATTCAGACGCAGATCACGCGGGGTGTCAGGACACTAGACGTAGTACATCAGGAAGCGCTCAATTCTTAGGTGATAAACTTGTTAGCTGGTCTTCCAAGAAGCAAAAGAGCACTGCGATCTCGAGTACAAAGGCTGAATATATTGCCTTATCTGGGTGTTGTGCTCAAATCCTTTGGATGCGATCACAGCTAACAGACTATGGGTTTACATTCAATAAGATTCCTCTGTACTGCGACAACAAAAGTGCGATTGCTCTATGCTGCAACAACGTTCAACACTCAAGAGCCAAGCACATCGATGTACGCTACCATTTTATAAAGGAGCAAGTGGAGAATGGAATAGTGAAACTATACTTTGTTCGGACTGAATATCAACTGGCTGACATCTTCACCAAACCCTTGCCAGGAGAAAGATTCAACTTCTTGATCGAAAAGCTTAGTATGAGAAGCATGTCTCCAAAAACGCTACAACGTCTGATAGAGGAAGAGGACGAGTAATGGTGGTAACTCGTGGTATATCCTATATATCATATGTATATAAGAAAATATAAAAACCAAAAAAGATTTTATTTTATATAAATTTTTCAAAAAGAAAATATAAAAATATAAAACCAGAAAAGAAAATACAAAATTAAAAATTAGGAAAAATACAAAAATAGGTTTTCGATGACATGTCTTTGAAATCGATAACATTTTCGGCTTTGAAATGTCTTTCAATTAATGATACGGAGGCTGTAAATGAAGTTTCGTGCAGAAGTTTCAAAGTGTTTTCAAAACATGTCATATGGATTGCTATTATTTTAGATAGCTACCGATCAATCCAATTTAAAGGAAAGTATTTTGTAAAAAAGAAAACTTAACCTCACAACGGGAAATTAATTTTTCTCGGGTATGAGTTACTTTATATTCATACAAAGGCTTGTATTTACTTTGCAACACAACCAGTGCTTCCTATATACAATAAGTGTACGTGTCAGTGCATTTATTTGTCTAAATAAGAGAAATCTTATGTTTCATGGTGTTGATTTTCAAAATAAAACTTAATCATCTTTCGGTTTCATCAGAAAATCATTTTTCAAGGCATTTGACCACTCAAACAACGACTACTACTCTTTAAATAGAAAACGGGTCATTGTTTGAGAGGGAGAAAATGCCAAATAATCTTCTTCAAAATCAACAAGTGATAAAAGGAAAAAGGTTTTAAACATAAAGGATTAATATTCAAAAGGAGAGTTAATTATTTTTAACTTATTTTGAGCATTATATGTTATGTGTTTTATACTCTTAATAGTAAATCTTAAGGATTAGTCTAGTTTAAGAATCTTTTAGGGACTTTATGTGCAAATAGTGAAACTAGTATAAACCTTAAAGAAAGTTATTCATGAAAAATAGAAAGGGGAATATAGTCTAGGGGGCATTTGTGTCTAAAACCCAAAGTTTCAAACACAAACACCACCTCACCCGCTCCTCGTCACACATACAAACACAAACACACTCATTTTCCTTCTTTCCTCCATTTTTATAACTCGAAAAAAAATCAAGCACATCAAAACGAGCATTTCAGCCATTAAGGTAAACTACAAACGTGTTCCTTATAATCTAAACAACTTATATGTAAAGGAAATTAGGTTAAAACATGTATTTTTGATCGTAATCTCTAAAAATTAGTTTAGGGTTCATCAACATCAAATGTGGTCTAAATCCTAAATTGATTGAGGGGTTTTGATGGGTAAGGTGTGTAGATTACTTGCTTGTAATATTTTGTCATGGGTTAACATTCAAATGGGTTTTGATTGATTCTTAGATTTGAAAATTTGGGTTTTAAGGAAGAACTTGAAAATGTTAATAGGGTTATGTTGCGTTAGTGTTAGACTGCTTTCTTGAATGCATTAGAGTGAGAAAATCCATGACTTGAACATAAATCTTGTTACTATGGGTAAATCGAACCATTCTTTTTGTTTGTAGGTCATAAATTGAAAGATTTGTGGTTAATTCATGTTATATCTACTAGACAATACTTGTGTATGATTTGGTTCTTGTCTCATATATCTAAACTGCCTAGCATTTGAATTTTGTGAAAGTATGAATTCTATAGGGCGATTTATACGTATATGATATAAGGGGGCGATTTATACATCTCACTTATAGAGGGCGATTTATACATCTCACTTATAGGGGGTGATTTATACATCTCAATTATAGGGGGCGATTTATACATACACGTTATGGGGGCAATGTTATTACCATCACATATAGGGGGCGATTTATACCAATGACATTAAGGGGGTGATTTATACATATGTTATTAGGGGGCGATTATACACATGCAATTTATAAGGGGGAGTTATACATGTCTTTTTAGGGGGCGCCTTTATACACAGACTCTATTAGAGTTGATTTTTTCCTAAAGTGGTTCACTAGATAAACTTATTTTTAGGATTATTCATCTTATATCATATTGTAAGTTGAAATTGACTGTGTATTGACCAATTATTTGTTGGGTTGACCCGATTAGTTGACTTTTAATTAATTGTTCCCTCATTCTTCTGGTTTGATTGAGTGCCTGATTTAGTGTTAAATGTTGTCTAGTTAATGTTTTCCCCATTTAATTGCGTCTCAAAGGTCTATACCCATAAATCAAATCAATCAATCAGTGATATATATAAATCTGTTTATATATGAACTGTATTGGAATATTCTTAGCAGAATCATGAATCCAGTTGCCGCTCAACAAGTTGCTCTTGACAACGCTTTGGTTGCTTTTGAGAAACGACTCAAGATTGAAAAATGCAGCGTGAGAATTAAGTTCAGCAAGCCACAAAGAGAAACCATGTGTCAAGTCACACTAGATGCTCTTAAACTCTTTCCATGCTATCTCGCTTTCCTGATCACTGCTGAAGTTCCTGAAATATATATGCATCAATTCTGGAACACCATCAAGAAGATCAAAGATACAGATGCATACCGGTTCAAGCTGGATAAGCAAAAGTTCCGAATTAACACTGAAGTTTTTGTGAGATGATCGGCCGGTGATTCACAAACGTAATATATATAATATATAAAAAAATATAAAAATAAATAAGAAGTGTAAAACCAACAATTCATGATAACGAGAATTAGTATAGAGCTTTCCGGGTCGTAAATCCCCAACGAGGTGGATTGGTAAATCGATACGTTCGAAGATTTGAGTTTGAAGGAAGGTATGGTTGGGAAGTTGAAAAAGTTCAAATTAGATTAATACACGGACTAAAAACGTTTAAGAAAAAACCTAGAAAATTACGAAATTAAACTAGAAAACGAAGGCCCGAATCCCGACAAATGGGGGAATAACCGAAATTCTTTAAAAATAAGCCTACGCAAGAAATTTTCACTTCTAAATCCTCTATGGATCCAATATAAAGAAGAATGAAAAGACTAGAACGAAAACGGAGTTCGTTTGACCAAATTGAGTCAAAATACAAAAAACCCGTACCCGGACCGTTCTTTAAAGATGGAAATATTGTAAAAATGACCTCGAAAAATTTTATATTTTTCCTATAAACTAGATGATAAAAGAAAATTTTCTAAAAAAGCAAAATATTTTTTTGATAATTTTTGTATTTTTTATGAATTAAACAAACTTTTAACTAAATTAAATTATAAAAAATAGTAAACGATTACAAAAAATTCTGAAATTTTTTCTAAAAATACTTTACAACTTAACAATCCTATGAAAAATAACAAGCACAGCCCAGCTTAACAGATAAGCCCGAGAATAAGCTTATTCAGCTTATAGTCTTATAAGCTCAAAATGTATATAAATACCATGTGCCTTGGATCTTTAACGAAAAAGACCCAAGGGCGCAGTGGTAAGTATGCTTGAAAGGGAGGGGATGTATCGAGGGGTCCGGGTCGAGTTCTTCTCACCCGGGTCCCTTGTATTCCCTTTTTTTTTTGTAATGTCCAGGGTTGGAAATATGTACAAAATGAAATAAAGGGTAGGAGGTAAAGTTTGGGTTTTTACCACTACTATGAAAACGACTAACCTTGAACTTTGGAGAAAGTACCAAACAGACCTCGCGACATAGCTTATTTTTAGCTTATTAAAAAAAATGAGTTTTAGCAAAAACTTAAAACTAAAAAGTTATAAAAGAGCTTATTCTCCACAACTTTAATAAAAAACACTTGCACTTTATCTCACAGATTAAGCTACAATAATAAGCATATTTTTTGACAGAAGCTAAAAACTAAGATTTGACTAAATTCATTTGGACTAATAAGCTAGATCAAGGTAATAGAACAAAAGCTAAGTATTACTTTCTAAAAAAAACTACTTAGAAAACAAAATTAGCATAACTGGATAAGCTAAATCTACTAGGAATGATATAAAGCCATCCCTACACTTACTGGCTTAAAACACAGTTAGGGGCTCATTTAGCTTAAGAATAAGCTAGCAAATGAGCTTTTCAAAAGCTGAATTTCTACAAACTTGTACAAGAGCTTATGAGCTCTTGAAATAAGCCAAGAGGTTTGGCTTAATAACACAATAAGAAAAAGAAAAGGGGGCTTAAAATCTCCCCTTTGCACCAGGGGAGATTAAGGCTTTAAAACTAGGGGCTTATTTGACAGCTTATTAAAAGCTGTCAAATAAGCTCAATTTAAAAGGATAAGCTAAAACAGATTTAATACCCTAGTTAGGACTTATGCACCAAGTTTGGACATCTCTAATAACTCAAAAAAGCTTGCTGAATTTGTTAAATGAAAAAGGGCTTATGGATTTTTTTTTTAAAACTGTTACAAGCAAACCTGGTTGATTTGACCCAAAAAGTCAAATGACACCAAGGGTTGTTATAACTTGTTTAACACACACAAGACTCTTACTTTTTGAACTAACACTCAAAATCCAAGTGCTTAATGATATAAGCACTTGGTGTTTTCTTAAAACACCACAGTTAAAAGAGTTGCTTGGAAAAACTTTAAAAAACACAATTTTTAAACTCAAAGACTTTTGAAACAGCTTAAACAAGCTTAACAACTTAAACTAAGTCTGTTTTGATGACACCAACCCATACTTGAACCCTTTTGACCCATTTTAAGGGTTGACCCAAACACCCCTTTAATCTAATTATCCAAACTAAAATGAGCTTAAAAACTGATTACTCACACTAAATTTAACCTACTAAAGCTAATTAAGCACTTAAAACTACAGCTTATTAGGAAAAATACACTAGTTTCTCTCCTAGCTTATTGATACTAGTAATGACAGTTTTAAAAGAAAACTTAGATTTCTCAAGTTTTATCTAATCAAAACTGAAAACAGCTAGGGATTAGGCCTAAACAAACATGATTGAATAAAATTCAGACAAACTTGAATAGAAATAAGCAACTTGAAATAAGCTATGAATTTGCTTAAAATGAAATCAAGCACATAAAACCTGAGATTGTAGAATCTTCTTCACCTAGACATCCAAGTGAAGAGTCTAGGTGATCCTAATGGCACCTTGCCTCTAGACCTTGATCAATAAGCTTAATAAGCTAAAACAGCTTATTACTCCTCTTAGCTTCCAAAGTAAGCTTAATTTGAATTCAAATGAGAACTTTTAAACTAAATGAGCTAAAAAACAGTATTTAAAAGCTTTTACAAAGATTTAAACTAAATTTGAGCTTAATAACAAGAATAAGCTCAAAAGAGCTTATTGGAGCTTATTGAAATGAAAACAGCTTAAACTTGAAAAGCAACACAATGGAAACTTAAACACTGAATCGTATTACTCAAAACAATGAAGTACAAGCTGAAAGATAAATGGTACAAGTGCTTAAAGCTGAGTTTAAAAAGCTTAAAAGAAAATTTGCTTAAAATTACGAAAAATTACAAACTAAAAATATAAAACTTTCTACTCCTAATTCTTCTGCCTTCTTCTTCTTTTATAGCTAAGAAGCTTGTTTGTTGTGTTAGTTTGGTGAGAGGAAAACCAAAAACGAATTTTGACCGTCGATCAGCCTTGGGGATTTGTGGGATTGTTAATTTGGGATTAGCGGTATAAGTGTAGGAAGTGGTCTAAGTTTTTTCATGGTGGGGGTTTTTGAGGTTACCAAGGGTTAAAAGGTGAATGTGAACCCGTGACTTTTGGTTGTGTTTTCAAAAAAGGCGGGAAAAAATGTAATACTGGGGTTGGGGATAAACAGGGTGTAGGTTAGGGATTGGCAAAAAACATGTCCCTCAAAGAGTTATGGTGTATTGCGACCCATGGTCCTAAATTGATTATAGTAATTTGGGGACTGGGCAAAACAAGTCCCCAAGAGTTATAAAACTCTTTGCAACGCTCGTCCTTGGTGTATACAAGTTTTGGGTGGTGATGCAGAACTGCCCCCCCACCCCCCCCCCCACTTGTTACTTTTGAGTGAATTGCAGAAAGCCGGTCCCTGTCTTCTCATTTCCTCTTTCACTTATAAATACAGTTTAAAGGGATTGGCAATTTCAACCCTTACAAGCTTTATATTTCTTGTTTTTGTTTGTTGCTAGTATTTGTGCTTGCGGTGTTGACGTTTGGACTTTTGACCAGTTGACTTTTCTGTTGACTTTTGACTTGATTGACTTTTCCGGCTTTGATTTGGCTTTGGTCTTTCACAGTCTTTGTTTCATTCCGAGTCAGTTTTGTCCGTTTTGGCTTTGTTTTCGTCATTATTCCTGTATCTGTTCCTGCAGACAATACAATTATCAGAAACAAGACAGATATATTGGCATTTTAAAGTCCGTTATTGATTATTTAAGCTCGTTTTTAAAAGGTAAAAGGTAGTTGTGTTTTTAAGCCACATACCAAAATCCCCCCCCCCCATACTAAGTATATGCCGTTACCTCACCGCAATGCTATGAAGTAAGCAATTAATAAAAACTAAGAAATCTAATCTCCCTCTCTACTAAAATAACTTTGTAAAATAGCAAAGTGTTGCAATGGAAACTAAAGAACCAAAAGCTTCGCAATCCCGTTTTCGCAACCACCACTTTTTATTGTGTACACTAACTATCCCTAATAATTTTTTTTTTGGATTTTTCTTTTTTTTCTCGACTACCTTTTGACTTCCTTTATATTATCATTAACTTTGGTATTACATAAATGAGAAATGGGCCCCCCCCCCATAGAACAATCACGGATATCCTACGAATAAATTCATCGTCCCCCGATTTTTCACTAGTTTCCAAACCAAGCAATTTAAAAAGATCATTATTCCAATAAGGACTATAAATGCTATAAGCACTACATACTTGATGACTTGTGAACTTTTAACGTCCCAACATGAATATATGGTTTAAATGTGTGTGATCATTTCAACTCAACCATAGAGACAACTTATTTTCATAGTCCGTGCTTCAAGATGAATCATGACTCAAAGCAACAACTTATTAGGAACTTTAACTTTATTTTAAAGACCGAGATTTAAAAACTGTAGAACTTTTTGCAAACAGTCTTCATCATTCTAATCATAAGTTACTTTAAAGCTAAGGAATGCGTTGCTGTAGTTTTTAACACCTACCTAGGCCTCGCTCCCTAGTAGGATATCACAACCAACGACCGATGTTCTTAGTTTGAAAACCCACCTCGTTGCTAGCGTAGTGGGAAATCACATCAACATCTTCTTCCTAATATGGCTAAGGATAAGTGTCTTAGTTTAAAATCCTCAACTAGAAGACCTTCCGAAATTTTTCCTGTGAATATCACTAACACATTAACCAAAACCTTAGAAGTAAAGTGTCTTATTTGGAACCCCCCACCCTCCTGTGGTTAACTTAGTGGGATATCACGGACAAATCTTTTACTTGCTTCCATATAATCAAATGTATGCTTCATTGGCAAAATTTCAATATTTCAAGCAATATTATTAGCATTCACTACATCCTTGTTATACCTTCTTTGGCATTTTAACTTTCGAATTATTAAAAAAATCTCGCTTTAAAAGATTAATCAAGGTACAAATTTGAAGCTTTTTTCTAAAACATTGATTGGCTTAGTTAAACTGAATTGAGCACAGTATGATTAGGGAGGATAAAAGAAAAAAAAGCCCTAAAGGTAGAAAAAGACACAAGTTACATTCAAATAAGTTTTAAAAGAATCTTGCTCAGGCACATAAACTTATATTTAACTCTATCACATCATGTTTCTTTGACACCTTATTAAAATTTCGAACACTCGAATTCGTAAAGCTTAGGCCAACCTAGTTGTAAGTGTTTGAGGAACTAAGCCTGCTCAACACAAACCCTATCAGAAGTAAAAAATTATTCTCATTCTACCCATTAGGAAAGTCAAACTGTGACAAAACACTTATTATTTTTTTTGAAAATTTTTAAATTTTTTCATTTTTTTGGTATTTTTGCAAAAATTTGATGGTAAAACGGGATTATGTGATAACAACGACTGCAGGAAAAAATCAAATCGAAGATTCCCCCCCATACTAAACTAAAAACCCAACCGTACCTCGATGTTTCAAAGGAAGTTCCTACGTAAATCTAAGTCCGTTTATGAAGTGTGCCAAAAGATAATACTTATTTCGATTAGATTGGATACTGTGAATTCCCACAAAAAGAGCTCGAGGATTGTTGAAGCTCGAGAGTTAAAAATAAAATGAAGCATAATTCGTATAGTCTACAAAAACCGAGAAATACCTGACAAATAAAACACAAGCACAGGAAATGGCAGAAGCAAATCTCATCACAAAACAACACTAAATTACAAAGAACACAGGACTTATTCATTACTAACTACAAAGCTAGGATAAGCCTTGGGGTGCCTCCCAACGAAGCGCCTTGTTTTTGTTTACCCCCGATGACACAAGCTTGATTCGACCTCCCAGAAATCATTGGTCCATGGAGCAATGGGAAGAGAAATCCCAACATCGGACCTTTCATTCAATTGGTTTGGTATAAACATTGAATTCATGAAAGTTCACTGCCGATGAGATACAATCCATCATAAAAGAATGATAATTTGCGATGCCACGGTATCAAAAAATGATATCTCATCCCCACAAGGAGAGAAGATATGTTGGAGCAACTGGATACGTGAGAACAGGGAAGAAAGATCACATACAATATAACGTAGAGAAGGTTCACTTGAAAAAGTATGAATCCGTATCCAGGTGGGTAAAACATTAGGCACGTGAACTCTGGTTCTCTTGTTGGGAAAATATCATTCACTACCCATCCATATAAGATTCTGTCCAGCTCGGCTCAATCTTAAAGCAGAAACCGATCATACTACTCCGGGTGGAGATATTATGTGAGCAAGTTCATCGTCGGAACTAACTCATGATAAAGGTCACTCCTATCGCAGAGAAACAGAATCATATCCGAAAGATCAGAAGATAAACTAATCATATTGAGAAAAAATCATCAAGAGTGAGGGTATTACCACTACTCATCTCATTAATAATGATCTATCGTTATCAACGTAGAAAGCTTTATAATCAGGAAGAGATAACTCATAATGAGTAGTGGGACTGCCACTACTAATCTCTTCTAGATTAAAGCGGAAAGTTTCAGATTCGGGAAAAGAATTATCAAAGGTGTTAGTCTCCTCCAAGAAAAGATTAGGAAATGTGGAGGTAGACTTGATCACAACTTCGGAAGATGGAGTGGGATTAACTCCTTAATGCATCGATCTTAAGCAATAAGGAGAGATATGACATTTCAAGCAATTTTTCCCACGAATGGATATCGTCAATGATTGTTAAAGAAGAAAAATGTCATCATCAATCCTTCCAACTTCCGGATCAACAATCTCCACCACCTCTAAGCTGACGATCTCAACATCGGGAGGTGATGCATCGACATAATCGATATTCTCATAAGAATCGTCATCACTCGAAGAATTATCATCGTCAGAATTGACAACAATCTCATAATGTTCATTGAGAGCATTAAGAGGGGTAGGATTGTTACCAAGAGGCACATCACACATTTTGTCGGGAATACCCTCGGACTCACTTGGGATTGGGATAAGGTTCTCAACACTAGACTTTATTACTTCGTCCGATTCCATTTCCGGAATAGTGTCAAGATGCTCGTCCCCCATACTTAGAGAGTTATCGGTTCCTCGATTGGTAAAACGGTGTGATTTGCAATGGTATTGTCTTCGGTCATTATTGTAGCAAAATGGGAATCTCCAAGATCGATCTTACCGCTTGCTCTTTCTCCGCGATTTTCGCTTTCTTTTTCCTTCTTTTGTATAGCTTGATCAACCAATTCACGTAAGGTTGCCATTTGTTCCATAAGCTTATTTTGAGAATTGAGAAGCTCATTTTGGGAATTGAAGATTGGCATATAGGACGATATATTGCGGGGTTGAAATTGGTCAAAACCAAAAGAATTATAATCATAGCAAGAATTTTGCTCATGATAATAGTCTTCATTCATTGGTTCGAACAAAATGGAAGGTTTCAATTCATGAGGACCCCGCGCATTTTCAACAACAAAGATATCTGTTGTTGGGAAACTCGGTGAAGTATGAGTGAAAATAATCCAAAGTCTTGATTGAAACATGGGTCCTGAATGGAGAACAAACTGGAGACTTGAGTGGGGAACAATCGTAACTGTAATGAGAATCTTCCCACATAACTACACTAGAGTATGGTACGGAATGGTGTTGAGGAGTGAAGGTTTGCAACACATGTAGAAACGTTAAGAAAATTGCCGAGTTAAATCATTGATTTTGTGTTCCAATTCCAACCTTACAATAAAAACAAACTCCAATCGTATTCATTACAAACCACATCTTTTGCATGTACCAAGGAGAACATTGTTGTTGCAAGACCTGCAAGTTTGATGGGGCACATCAATGGTTTGATTTTGCAGGTCCTGGATTAGAGATAATAGGAACTCATCGGAGGACAAATATAACCCGTAAGTGAGCACCATTCCCCACAATACTTACTAAGTGCAAATGTCGACAAAAGATTTTTCGCAACTAACGAGTCACACCGCACTCCGTAGACATACTATGGTCAATGTGTGGAGGATTGGTGAGAGAGTTTTTTAAGATACCCCGGGGGACCCTTATTGACAAACTATGTCTCCGAGACAATAACACTTTGGTATTAGTCGTCGGATGACTCGGAAGTGTCTTGGAAGACTATGAAAATTCATTTTCTTCCACCCAAATTGTATACAAACCTTCCATATATCTTTTCGGTAAAAGAGCACATACCTTTACAATACGGACCATCAAACCGGGGTCTTCCAAACACTTTGCACCAACCTTGCATAATTTTCGAGGGGGGATTTAGGAACAAGAATCATGGTCCCTTCAGACTACCTTTTCGCACAACCACATTTTAAAGTGTACAAACCTTCCACAATACGAGCATTCTATAAAACGCGTAAATTCGGATTCAAACGATACACGAATGACTCATAAAGAAATTAAACATGAAGATGGATAAGAAAAGAATTAAATGATACGAAGAAAAAGAAGATTATTTTTGGGTTTTCCATTAATTCACAATTTATTTTAACGGACAAAATGATAAGACAACTTAAACCTGATAATCTAAATCTTTACTTCATCGGGTAAAAAAGCTCTCAAAAAGATAAACCACAGGTGAATCGGTATTGAGGAGTATGAATAGCGCGAAGCTTAAATCACCATTCGGGTCGTAGTCTCCTAGAACAATCCCTTCTTATACCCACTTATAGTTTGTGCAACTTTCCCAATTGAGTCGTACGTCTTAAGAACACAAAGGCAATTTTCTTTAAATCTTTTGTTCGAATGGGAACCAACAAAGTTCACCGGAACTAATAATGATAATACCTTCAGTTTTTTAATGGATAAAAATAAAAATCTATATATTTGTATTTTCTAACCAAATTTATGAATTATTTTTTTTTTTTTTTTTTATGGACAATGTGTTTTATATTTTTGATTTTCTTTTTTTTTTCTTTATTGGATTTTTACAATATAATCTATACTAAAAAGAAAATGAAAAATATTTTGTACTTTTTTATATTTTTATAATAACCGAAAATATTCACAAATCAAAGACATAAGCGTCAAACGTAACTATAAACGGTTTCACAGAGCCTCCACCCGGGCCAACGGGCCAAAAATTGAACGTGCCTGGATTCACACCTTAAATAAAAAAAATATCATAATAAAATATAAAAATATATAAAGAAGTGTACAAACCAACAATCAATGATACTCAGAGAAGTATTATAGAGGTTTTAACTTTCCCGGTCGTAAATCCCCCAAGCGAGGCTGGAATGGTAATCGATAACGGATCGAACGATTTGAGGTTTGAAGAGAAGGAATAGTTTTTGTGGAAGTTGAAAAAGTCAAATTAGATAATAACGGGACATAAAACGTTTTAAGAAAAACCTATAAATTACGAAATAAAACTAAAAACGCAAGGCCCGAGATCCCGAACAAAAGGGGGAAAACCTAAATTCTTTAAAATAAATAGAGAAGCCTACGAAGAAATTTTCCCAAACCCCCTTCAAAAAAACTACTCTTATGGACAAAATAACGAAGAAAATGACAAAAGACTAGACCCGAGAAACGGAGTTCGATTGACCAAAAATGAGGTAAAAAAACAAAAACCCGTACCCGGAACCCGTTCTTTAAAAGATGGAAAATTGTACAAAATGACCCAAAAACGAAAAAAAAAATTTTATAGTTTTCCCTATAAACTAGATGAAAAAGAGAAAATTTCTAAAAAAGACAAAAGTATTTTTTTGTGATAATCTTTTGCATTTTATTTATGAATTAAAACAAACTTTTGTAACTAAATTAAATATTATAGAAAGAATAGTTTAAACGATTACAAAAATTCTGAAATTTTTTCAAAAAATACTTTACAACTAACAATCCTATGAAAAATAACAAGGCACAAGCCCAGCTTAACAAGATAAGCCCGAAGAAAAGAGCTTTCTCTCCAGCTTATAGTCTTATAAGGCTCAAAATGTAAATAAATAAAATATCCCCCACGTGTCCATGGATCTTTAAACGAAAAATACCCAAGGCGCAGTGGTAAGTATACTTGAAAGGGAGGGGATGTATCGAGGGGTCCCGGGTTCGAGTCTTGCTCACCCGGTCCCTTGTCTTCCCTTCTCTTTTTTTTTGGTAAAGTCCAGGGTAGTGAATTTGTTACAAAATGAAACTAAAAAAGGTTAGGATTCTGTGTAAAGTTTTTGGGAATATTAACACTACTATAAATACGTACTGAACCTTGAACTTTGTAGAAAGTAACCAAACAGACCTGCGACATAGCTATTATTTAAATCATATTAAAAAAAATGAGGTTTTAGCACAAATCTTAAAATCTAAAATTATAAAAAAGAGCTTATTCTCACACAACTTTAAATAAAAACACTTTGCACTTTTATCCACAGAATAAGCTTTACAAAATAAGGCATATATTTATTGACATAGAAGCAACAAACTAATATTTGACTAAAACATTGGACAAATAAACTAAGAAAAGAAATAAGCACAAAAGCTAAGTATACTTATCCTAAAAAAAACTACTAGAAAACAAAATTAGCTCATGGAATAAGCTAAATACAAGGACAGAAATAAGCCAACCCTAACACTAAACATATGCTACAAAACATATAGGGGGCTCATTTAAGCTTAAAGAATAAGCTATCAAATTGAGCTTTTCACAAAAGACGCTGAATTTCTACAAACTTGTACAAGAAGCTATACTACTTGATATAAGCCAAGAGGTTTGGCTTAATAACACAATAAGAAAAAGAAAAGGGGGCTTAAAATCTCCCCTTTGCACCAGGGGAGATTAAGGCATTAACAAAAAAAAAAAACAACCCAAAAAGAGGGGCCCCTTTATTGATTTTATTTGACAGCTTATAAAAGCTGTCAAATAAGCTCAATTTAAAAAGATAGAGCTAAACAGAGTTTAATATAACCCTACTTATGGACTTATGCACCAAAGTTTGACATTAAACTCAAAAAAGCCTTGTGCGAATTTGTTAAAGTGAATAAAGCGGGCTTATTGGATTTTTTTTTTTAAAAAACTGTTACAAGGCAAACCCTGGTTTGATTTGACCTCAAAAGAAAAAGGTCAAATGACAGCCAAGGTTGTTACAACTTTGTTTACACACACAATACACTTACTTTTTTTGAAACTAACACTCAAAAATCAAGTTCTTAATGATACTAATCAGCTTGGCTGTTTTCTTAAAACACCTACAGTTAAAAGATTTGCTTGAAAAACATTAAAAACGCAATTTTTTAAACTCAAAGACTTTTGAAACACAGCTTAAACAAGATATTAACAACTAACACTAAGTCTTGTTTAGATGACACAACCCATACTTGAACCCTTTTGACCCATTTTAAAGGGTTGACCTAAACACCCCCCTTTAATCTAATCATCCAAACTAAAATGAGCTTAAAAACTGATTTAAAAACTAAAACAGCCAAAACATTTTATCTACTCACACTAAAAATGACCTACTTAAGCTATTTTAAAACTAAAATCCACAGCTTATTTGAAAGAAATAGCTAGTTTCTCTCCTAGCTTATTGATACTAGTAATGACAGTTTTAAAAGAAAACTTAGATTTCTCAAGTTTTATCTAATCAAAACTGAAAACAGCTAGGGATTAGGCCTAAACAAACATGATTGAATAAAATTCAGACAAACTTGAATAGAAATAAGCAACTTGAAATAAGCTATGAATTTGCTTAAAATGAAATCAAGCACATAAAACCTGAGATTGGTTAGAAAATTCTTTCCCCCCCCAGCTTCACCTATACATCAAGGTAAAGACTATGTGATCCTAATGGCACCGTTGCCTCTAGACCTTGATCAATAAGCTTAATAAGCTAAAACAACATTATTTCTCCTCTAGCCTTCCCACATAGGTAAGCTTTTTTTATTTAAAAATTTGAATTCAAATGAGAACTTTTAAACTAAAATGAGGCTTAAAACAGTAATTAAAAGCTTTTAACAAAGAAGGGGATTGGGCAACAATGGCCCTTGAAGGTGTATTTGTAGATTGCACTCATGGTCCTTGTGTTTATAACCTTTTGGGGACTTGGCAAAACAAGTCCCCAAGAGTTATATAACTCTTTGCATCTTTCGTCCTTGTGGTGTACAAGTTAGGAGGGTTGGCAGTTTTGCCCCCCCACTTGTTTTTGCCACAATGGCTTACAAGGCTTTTATAGCCGAAAATCTATAACTAGGTCTTCTTTTTCTCTTTCTTCTTGTTGTGCTTGTTTGTAGACACACAAACACAGGTGTGTTTGTTTTGTGAGAGGTTTAAACCTCTAATCTTGGCCCTTCAATCTTCAAAATCAATCTTAGCCATCGAAATAGGTCTTGGGGGGTGTGGGATTGCCAACTTGGCACATATGTAGCTGGGAAAGGTAGTGGAGGAGGGGGGAGATGAATATCCATGGTGGTGGTGAAGGTTCATGGGGTAAAAACGGGTTAAACAACCCGTGAGTTGTTTGGGAGGGAAAAACAAGCGGGAAAAGTGGTTTGGGTGTATAACAGAGTGTTTGTTTGGGCAAATGGCAAGTTATACCCCTCAAAGTTATGTGGTTGTTTACACAATTGGTCCTTGTGGTTAAATAACTTTTGGGGACTTGGCAAAACAAGTCCCCAAGGGGTTATAAATAGTTTGCAGGACTCGTCCTTATGTGTACAAGTATGGGGTGTTGGCAGGACTGCCCCCCCACTTGTTACTTTGAGTGAATTGCAAAATCGGCCCTTGTCTTCTCTTTTCCTCTTTTCACTTATAAATACAAGTTTAAGGGTTTGGCAATTTCAACCCTTAAACTTATATTTCTTGGTTTGTTGACTTTTTGGCTTCGGGGTTGACTTGGACTTTGACCAGTTGACTTTTCTGTTGACTTTTTGACTTGATTGACTTTCCGGCTTTGATTTGGCTTTGTCTTTCACAGTCTTTTCCATTCCGAGTCCAGTTTTGTCGTTTTGGCTTTGTTTTTCGTCCTTTTCTTGGTTATCTGTTCCTGCACAATACAATTAGCAAAACAAGCATATATTTGGCATTTTAAGTCCGTTTTTGGTTATTTTAGCTCGTTTTTAAAGGTAAAAGGTATGTGTGTTTAAGCACATACCAGAGATCCTCCAGATTTGTCCCAGATTCCCCAACCAAGATTTTGTTAAACCTTCTTCCGAAGAAGAAATGGTTCCATTTATCAAAGAACTCAGGTACACTGGCAAGTGTGATATGCTATCTGAGATCCATACAAATCATATGCACCAGCCCTGGAGAACATTTACGGTCGTCATCAATAGGTGCATCTCTGGGAAGTCCATAGGTCTTGATAGGCTTAAGCCTTCAATAGCTCAAATCTTGTAGGGAATGTTCTACCAGAAGAATGTTGACTATGTTGCTTTACTATGGGAAGATTTTATGTTTCAAGCAGACAACAGAGAAATAAGTTCCGTACGTAAAGAGAACATGCCATACCCAAGATTTACTAAAGCCATCATCAGTCATTTCATCTCTAAGGATAAAACTATCTCTATGAGGAACAAGATATATCTTCACACAATCCGAGATGATAGCTTGTTGGGTACATTGAAATTTGTTTCCAAAACACATGATTATCAGAAGTATGGAGCTCTGATTCATGAAGAGATGATTAATCAAGAAATTAAAGATTCTAAAGCATATAAGATTTATCTTGACTTTGCTACTAGAAAAGCTACTCCCAAGAAAGCAAGGAAGTTTAAGAAAATTGCTTCACCCTCATAAAAACTGACTACTGTCTTAGAAGAAGAACCTGCAAAGAAGCCTAAGCGGGCTAAGAAACCTAAACCCGCTAAGCAAGCTGACACTGCAAAGAAGACTGCACTTGCCAAGAAGTCAACCACTATGCCAACTGCTGGTGTTGTCATCAGAGATACTCATGGTGTGTCTACGTCAAAGAAGAAAGCACAAGCTAAGGTTGACATTGATTTACTTTCTGATGTAGCATTGCTTGAAGCTACTCAGCTAAAGAAAGCCCTTAAGAAAAGCAAGCAGGATACTCACATGCTTTACCCAAGTGGCTCAGATGATGAAGTTGGTTCTCAACCAAAGGTTCCTGATGAGCTTAAAGAAAAGACAACTGGTACAAATGAAGGAACTGGTACTATACCAGCGGTTCCCGATGTGACCAAAAATCAATCTAAGAGTGAAAACGAGTCTTGGGAGTTAGTGGAGATGATGATGATAGTAATGATGATGATGGTAATAATGTTGAAGATAATAATGATTATGAACAAGCTAATGATGAACGAACAGAATCTGATGATGAAGAAGAAGAAAAACAAGATGATGAGTTCGTACGTACTCCTGAACACTATGTACCTACACAGGATGAAACGAATGATAAATCAGATGATGTAACTAAGGAAGAGTATGAAAGAATCAATGAAGAGCTATATGGTGATGTCAACGTTAGTTTGAAAGATGTTGAGCCTACTAACAAAGAAGAAGGTGATGTGGAGATGACAGTTGCTGGTCAAGTGAACGTTAATCAAGAGGATGCAGGTAATCAAGTTAAGGATGATGCTCAGGCAACACAGAAGACTAAAGGTCTAATTCTAAGTTCTTCTATCTCATCCGACTATGCTGCTAAATATCTCAACTTTGATAACATTTCCTCGGTTAACACAGAAGTTGTCTCACTGTTGGATATTAATGTTCAACATGAAGTTTCACGTACCTCACCTCTTCTTACCATCCCAGTGTCGGTAATCACAGAACATACCATTGTCAATCCACCTGAAATTGTCACAACTGCGTCGTCAACAACAATCTCTTCTATTCTGTCTTCGCTCTTTCCTTACCTTCAAAAATTAACACGTATCCCAACACCAATGACAACTGAAGCTACAACCTCAACTTACTGTTTCTGAATCTGAAACCCTCGCTGCTTTCCATCAAAGGATTACTGATTTAGAAAAGGATGTCAAAGAGATTAAGAGTGTTGATCACTCTGCAACACTCCTTTCAACCATCAAATATGAAGTCCTAAATGCTGTCAAATAGTACATTGGAACAAGTCTGGATGATGCTCTCCATAAGGTACTTTAGAAACACTCAGTTGATATCACTAAGGAACACTCTGTTCCAGCTGAGATTGTAAAGAGACTCAGACAGCAATATGTACCTGAGAAAAGCACTAAAGACATCAGAAAATTCAAGATGGAGCATGCAAGAAAGTAGCAAGAGCCCAAAGAAACTATCACTTCATCTGATACCACCGCTCTTATAGAAATTGATCAGAAAACTACCTTGTTTGAAACAATGACTAAATCCAAGTCATTCAACAAAAGTCTAAGGCAAAGAGCTCTGTATCATGCTCTCATAGAGTCAATCCTTGAGGATGAAGATGCTATGGACGAAGGAGTTGCTGATAAATTAAAGAAAAGGAAACACGATGATGCTGATAAAGACAAAGGCCCTTCCGCTGGATCAGACCGAGGGTTAAAGAGATAGAAAACAAGCAAAGACACTGAACCACCTAAGAAGGCCAAGTCGACTGAAACTTCCAAAGGAACTTCCAAAGGCACGTCAAAATCTCAGCCAAAATCTACTGTCAAGTCTGCAAAAGCAGAGGAGACAGTATTTGAGGATGGAGACACTCAAGAGCCACATAATCAAGAACAAGATATGGGTAATATTGATGATCAACCCAATGTCAAGGCAAATTCAAAGCATGACTGGTTCAAGAAACCTGAAAGGCCTCCGACTCCTGATTTAGACTAGAATGTTAGAAAATCAATTGACTTTAGGCCACCTAAAAGGTGGATCAACAAAATAGCTCAAGCAGAAAAACCTCCTCTTTCTTTTGACGAGCTTATAAGCACTCCTATCGACTTCTCAACATATGTCATGAACCATCTCAAGATTGATAAACTGATACAAGAACACCTTGTTGGTCCAACTTTTAAGCTTCTCAAAGGGACATGCAAAAGTCATGTGGAACTCGAGTATAACTTTTAAGAATGTTATAAAGCTTTAATTGATCGATTGGATTGGAATAACCCTGAAAGAAAGGAATATTCATTTAATCTTAGCAAGCCACTACCGTTGATTATGGTACAAGGTCATCAAGTTGTTCATGTTCACTACTTCATCAATAATGATCTCAAGTATCTGAGGGGAGGAAGCTCAAGCAAGAAATATACGACTTCCACAACAAAAACAAAGGCTGCTAAGTATGATATTCTAGGAATTGAAGACATGGTTCCATTGTTATGGAGTCCGATAAAGGTAGCCTATGATAGATATGCTGTTTGGGGAATTTCACACTAGGTCCTAAACGATAATGGTTCTATGGATTCGCAAGCAACAGGGTGTCCAAATATGATGTGTACTCCACGAAAAGAATCACAACAGTAACCAGAGTGAAAGTTATGAAGTGGTATAATTACGGTTATCTGGAGGAGATTGAAGTCCAAAGAGAAGATAAGCAATTATACAAATTCAAGGAAGGTAACTTTCCAAGACTTCACCTGCACGATATTAAAGATATACTTCTTCTTTTAGTTTAAACGAAACTCTCTAATCTTGAAAGAGACGTTATCTTTGACTTGGGTGTAGCACTGCGGATGTTTAGTAGACGTATTGTCATTATTAAGAGGGTGGAAGACCTTCAACTGGGAGTCAAAAGCTACCAGAACAAGCTAAATATAACCAAGCCATGTACATTCAAGTCAGATATCTCCAACAGAACTCCATACACTGCATACAACAATCCTCAAAGAATTATCTATGTAGACAAGTACAAAAGAAATAGGTTGATGCGCTCGGATAAACTCTACAAGTTTAGTGACAGGACGCTCACATTTGTTAGATCGGTTATTCATGATATTGCTTCCAACCTGAGGATGGATTACTTGCCAAAGAGAAGATGGAGTAATTTAGACAGACAAAGGTCTCGCATCATGATCAAGGCTATCGATAATCTAATGTTAGAAAGAAGGTTAATGAGGAGCTTGGAAAAGTTTGTTGGTGGGAGAGATTACGGAGAAGACTTTAGACTGCTTGAACGGACAATATGACTTTGTCATATTTTGTCCTACTCCACTTTAGGTCATTCTCTCATAATTATAATCTTGTGAATATGTAAATAAGTAGTGTTAGACTAAAAGTAGGCATGTATAGTGTTTGAGTGCGAATTTTCAAGAATTTCTTAGTAAATTCAAAAAAAATTAAATTAATGCACTTAAACACCTTATAATTCCCTCATAATTTAAGTGGGAGCATCAAAATGTTCCCAATAATAGGCTTGATATATAATTAGCACATTTTTTCCCCAAATAATTTTAATACATATTTGAATCAATTGATATCCAAAATATCAAGAGATTTGACATTTTTGATAAGGGGAGAAAATGCGATTAAAATATTTATAACTTGTATAATGTGATCTTAAAGACTGATGTGTGAACTCCTGTCCTCGTATGTGCTAAACATTTTCGGTTATCGATGCACATATGCAGAGGGAACATTTATGAAAAGTAAAACCATCGAGGTACTAAATGTTTTGATTTATATCAAAGTACCTTGATCGATGTTTTCAAATGGTTTTAAGGCTGTGAACAATACAAAAAGACCGACCATGTATTTAATTACTTGGAGTTATAAGGTTGTTAGGTATAGGTGTTCATTCCCATGATCCAGCCAGAATCGGAGGGATCTACCCAGGGATATTCCATTAGTTAGAATAGAAGTCCTTAGGTATGATAAAAAGGAGAAAAATTGAGAAAAGGGAAAATGCGGACTAAGACAGAGCTAACACTAGAACAAACCCAACAAGGTGTTAGTTATGAAGTCTTGGTAAGCATTGAATGGGTTGAAGAATGAAAAAGAAAAGTTAAAATAAAGGGTGAAAAGAAAGAAGCCCTCCTTACACTTAGGCAGAAATCAGGTCAATACATATGCTATCAGAAACACTAAGCTATTATCTGGTATTGAAGATAGTCATCATGGACCCAGTGATGCAATGCACAACCCTTTCTAGCAACTCAAGGTCTCTTAAAAGACTCTTGTTTCATTTCTTATGGAAATTACACGCATTTCTAGCGACTTTCTCACTCCGAGTTAGTTGGTATTAAAAAGGTGGCAGTCTGCTCCAGCCTCTGATTACTAAAACCAAATGTGCACTATTGACTCTAGAGCCAAAATAGATCATCCATAAATCTTACTCAGACACTATTCAAATATATTTGTTGCTCACACACTGTGAAAACAAGTAATAACTTAAGAGTCCTACGCATTATCCTTGTGATATTGCCAGAACATCAGAGTGATACTTAAGTATTCGCAATGACGATGGAAATCCTTCTAGAGCCAACATCAAACAAGCTCCGCAGTAGGTGACTTGTGAGATCCTATATGGATCAAACTTGTGACACTGGATATTGATTCGATCCAGACTATGAATTGACGATTGATGAATTTTGAAATGCTAAAACTCTCGATGTGTCACAAAATCATTTTAGCAAGTGGCAGTCAATTGATTTTCAAATAAAATTTTAATTTAATCGGTGAGAATTTTTCTTACTGGTTCACTCATACCGTGTTGTTTGCTTTGAGACACTCCAGTAATAAGGACGGCTAGTGCAGCTGCGAAACCCTGTCAAGGAGATTCTTCAGATTTCTACCTGATCACAGGCAATATTTATACTGATCAACGGGGAACCGTGGTTAATGCAACCTTATTCAACAAAGTGACAAAGACACTTTCATCCATAATTGTTGTTTATCACTAACCCATTCATGCAGGTAATCCCGATGGTGGCAGCAGTTGGATCAAGACAAGTCAAGATTCATATCCACATGCTCATAGTCGATCAACATATGTAAAGACATCATGAAAGCTCAAGTACATGTTTCAAGACTTCCGCTACTCTAATACCGTCCGTATTTCTTGAAGTGCCGAAGTATTAAAGTTAAAGAATTTCAAGAAATTTATGCTACAATGATACCGCACGTCTTCCACGAAGTGACGAAGTGTTAGAGTTAAAGAATTTCAAGAAAGATGGCTACATAAGCTTTCAAACTTAAGAAAAGTATGAGCATGTCGGTCTGAAAGCCACAAGTACACAAGATGGCTAAAGATCATAAGACGATGATAAAAGATTATGCTTGGTTGATGATCTCAAACAAGTTTAAGTTCACATACAAGTCAAGCTTAAAGCACTAAGCTTAAGGCTAAAGTCTAAAGACCGCTACACATATCACAAGTTAAAAGATAAAGATTCAAGACAACGAGCAAAGACGAAGACATTCATAGAATGCTAGGCTTAAGATTTTTGTAAAAGGATATGACCTCCCTTAGGGGGAGATTGTTAGGAATTGAGAAAAGTCTCGGTCACACCTAAACTATGTAGCTCGTTAGTCTTAGTTACTTTTTAGAACCTTAGTAAGGTAGAAAGGCCAAGGCCCATGGAAAGCCCATGTTAGAAGCCCATGGTCAGCCATATGTCTAAAGTATAAGTACCCTCTCCATTGCTTGGAGAGGGTGTTGGTTGTTCACTTTCTCATTTTTTACCTAATATAATATTCTCTCTTCCTTTCTCTCTCTAAGTGTTCATCCTTCCACTTTTTCTCTTTAATTCGTTGTCGTTTGATTGTGAGATTAGATAGTTCATATATTATACAAAAGGTGTTTAATAGGTTGCTTAGAAAATTAGGTATGGGTTTTTATATGTATATAGGGTGGACGGATAAGGGTAGAGGGGGAGGGAAAATCATTTTTCAATTTTTCTATTTTACTTCTAGAAGATGTTGTGTAAGTATTGGTTTGAAAGGTGGTAGTTTAGATTTACATGCATACACAATATATGTAAATTACTAGTTTATGTAAAACTTATAAAATAAATTATGTTGATTTATAAATTATGTTCGTAAAGGTCATATAACACATAATTGGCGTAAACCTATCTTTGTTTAATGTCGGTTTTACGTTTAAAGTTGTTTTCCGGGTTACGCGATTTAACTTAACGGTTACGCGTAAAAGTAAACATATAAATGTTCAAAGTAAATAGTTTTGAGTTTATTGACGTATATTGACCTGAAAAAATACGAATTGTCACACTGGTGGAATTAAAGAACCTCAAGCAAACTATAAATGTTCAGGTATACCAAGACTCTTTTAAAGAACTGTTGAATAAAGTTGAACAAAGTGAATCTTATGTTGTTAGCTTATTCATTAGGGGGTTGAAAGAGGACATTTCTTATGCTGTTAGAATGTTTAGACATGCTACCTTAATTGATGTGATTTGTTTGTCTAAATTGCAAGAGGCTATTATATGACAAAGAGTAGGCATGTACCAGTGTTAGCTACTCCTAAAAGCAATGTAGTTACTACTAATTTTAATAGGGGTGGGGAAATGTAGTAAGAATTGTCACTACTATGCCTGCTCAAAACAATAATGCTATGCCAAACAGACCTTTCAAGAAGTTGACTCAACAAGAATTGGAAGAAAAAAGAGCAAAGCATTTGTGTTTTTATTATGATCAAAAATACAGTCCTTGCCATAAATGTAGTGGGCAAATGTACTCTTTGGAAGTAGTTGCTTGTGATGAATTAATTAAGGATGAGGACTGTGAATTAACTGAGAAAGGAATAGTGGGTGAGGAGGAAACCATGCCACAAATTTCACTCAATGTCATGACTGGAGTAAACAACTATCAGACAATGAGAATAAGGGGTCATGTAGGAAAGCAATTGTTGCACATTTTGGTAGACTGTGGCAGTACACACAATTTTCTAGACTTACATGCTGCAAAAATATTAGGGTGTAAGATGAGAAAAATATTTTTTTACAAGTCTTAGTGGCTAATGGTCAAGTAATGTCTAGCATGTATGAGTGTAAAAGTTTTAAATGGAGTCTGCAAGGCCAAGTTTATGAGACAGATGTCATGATCTTGCCATTAGGAGGATGTGAGATGGTGTTGGGAATACAATGGCTATCTACATTAGGAACTATTCAGTTTGATTTCAAAAATGGGCTAATCACCGAAAGAATCATCATACTTACCCCTATATACTTTTACTGACGTCAAATTAAATTTTTCGCGTATGTCGTCATTAAAGTGGCTTTTTTGTGCTTTTATGGGCATTTATGACTATTTTACCCTTTTAAGTAAATTACATAATTAGTCCCTATTACATAAAAGTTTGCATCAACCATCCCGGTCCTTTTTTAATAAACACAATTTATTTTTACCAGTTTCTCCACTATATTTAATTAACCGACTCACCCTTTTTAGTTAACACGATATATTTCCGACCCACCCTATTTTCTTAACATGAAATATTTTGACCCGTTGTTTCACAATATAACTTAAAAGCATATAAGTTATACCAACTAACGTTCCTTAATATTACTTAAGTAATTAATTTACATACTTAACTGTTAAATTACATTACATAGTTAACTGTTAACGTACTTACATTACATAATTGTTAAAACCCTTTATAAAGGTACCAAAATTGAATATGTTTCTATCCAGCAACACATTCATACATAACAACCAAAATATTAGATAATCTAGCAAAATATTAGTTTACCAACACATTCATACATAACCATCACAATAAATACATCAAACACCCACCTTTCTTTTACCCTTCCTGACCTGCTCCATCTCCTCATCTGGAACTCCAAAGGATTTGTTAACAATCATCTCCTAGGTTTCCTTATTTGGTAGCCTAATGATGCAATTCCTTTATTAGTAAACTGCTTTTGATAAGGCTTTTCCCTTGCTTTTTGGGAGCTGAAAGGGCTTTTCCCTTGCTTTTTAGAGTTGAAAGGCACTTACTACTTGTTCCCTTGCTTTTTGGAGTCCATAACTCATCCTCTTCTACTTTATCTTTCTTATCCTCTTCTTCATCCTTGTTATCATGTTCTTCATCTTTCTCATCCTCATACCATTTAAGCAACTCCTTTGATGGACCTTTATTAGAAATAATTTTCTCCAAAGAACTTGATGAAGTTGAGTCAGATTCATCAGAGTCATCAGAACTTGATGAATATGAGTCAAGTTCATCAGAACTTGGAAACTCAAGTTCTGATGAAGTTAAAACTCAAGTTCATCAAAACTGGAATTTTAATCAATTAGAATTATTTCTGCATAAAACACAATAATTCTGGATTAAACACATGGCATTTTTTTTGTATAAACCAAAATAAAAACATAATGTGGTCTAAAACATATGTTAAGGTGCTAGTATGATATGTGGATCAACAATTCTTCCAAACAAAGTCCCTGATCTAATGGGTGGAAATAGCGTGCAAATTGGTTAAGTAAGTACATGTTATTAACTAAGACATGCATATTAGTCTCTCAGCATACTCTCTACACAAAACATATATCACCATTACCCATACCCTTGACTACATTTCCTACTACAAAGACCCAACCTTGACTACTTTTCTGGGCAACATTTTCTGGGCAAAAGTTATGGAATTACCTAAATTGAGAGTGACTGCCAATAACTAAAACTGACCAAATGGAATAATAAGAGGAGTGTTACAGGTATTTTAACAAAAATATGTCTTGCTATAGTTGTTTAATAAAGTTGTAAACAATCTAATGAATTGCAGTCAGTTGAACAACAATGGTTTAACAACAATGGTAGATTTCAAACCTTGGTCAGACTCAACAACCGTTGTAGATGCAACATCTTGAACTTCTATTTTTACAACAACTTCAACATCTAAATTACAAACTATATTAGATACTACATTGTTAAGAGGATGACTATGATAAACTGCACGACCTACCTTTGGCATGCTCTGGTTGATCAAAAAATGTTGTACACATGTCATCGGCTATGATATCAAACAATGAATCTGTCCAATTTGCGTTCGGTTTCCCATACTTAGCAATAATCCAATCCATCATGTCATCATTGAGTTATGGTATTTTAGGAAAAATGTCTTTCTTCGCCGTATCTACATAACAACAAACAAATATAAAGAACTAATAAGTTATACAAACAGAAAATGTCTAAGTGTATCTGTACATTGGCCTATTTCTCATTGCTATGTTAACAATATTATTGTTAGTTAGTAATTATGAGTGGATTTTACATTAACTTTGGGCTTGGTAACTAATGTGTAGTTTATATTCAGTATCGGTTAAGCTACAAAATACAGTCTTTACATTTACTAGTTAATGGGGCACATGTAATGTATTTTAGTCACAGGGCCACGTCAGACAAGTATCCTCACCATATTTATGGTACAAGACCACTCCATTTACCAGTTTACATTATCATCATCATCATCATTTTTTCCAGATATATAGTATAAGATATCCACCCACCCAAGATTATCATATAAAACCTAGAATAATAATCAACCTATAGAATACCATCATATCATAACATCATCATCATCATCATGATATCAAACCCAGATATATAAATCACAAACTAACAATAAACAACAACAACACACATAAACAACAACAACAAAACCACAAAACAACAACAACACACACAAAACCACAAAACCCAGTTGCATAAGCATATGATATGTAATAACCTGTTAATAATAATTAATAACAATGTAAGCACAAAAAGGGAATAAATAACATACCTTTGTCGTCATTGTTCATTGTTGATTAAAATTTTGTTGGGTTATGAAATTAGGGTTTGTTTGGTAATAGGGAATAGGGGAAAACGATGATGAGGATAATGGAAGTAGTTAATTAAGGGTTGTTGATCGGGATTGGGGGAAATGGAAATGGGGAATGAGGAAGATGAGATTTGTTACTTAGGGTTTCGATGGGAAGGGGATCACGATTACAGAGAAATTAGGATGAGTTTTAAATAATTTGTTAATTGTGTGTTTTAAGAAACGAGTATGAGGATAATTGTTTGTTTTAAGAAAGGGGTATAAGGATTATAGGATATATGAATTAGTGTTAATATAATAGTTAAGGGACTAGTTTTGTAATATGGTATAAGGACTTGCAAGGGTAAAATGGTCATAGATGCTCATAAAAGCAAAAAAATATCCACGTTAATGATCACATAAGCAGTAAATTTAATTTGACGTCAATAAAGTATATAGGGGTAAGTATGGTGATTCTTTCAATGATTAGCCCTTCAAAAATTTGATAATAGACTTTGTAATCAATGGCAAGAGGTGTGTTTTGAGGGTTACACCACTGTCTACTCTGCAGTGGATGCAGGGTAAACATGTGAGTAGTTCCTTGAGTTAAATGAGGCCTGAGATTTCTTTAATGGCTATGTGTGTTTATCCAATTACCTTGATGCATATGACTAGGAATATTACACAGCCTAAACCTCAAATCCAAACACTCCTTAAGGATTTTGAAATAGTTTTTAACACACCTAAGGAATTACCACCTAACAGGTCTCATGATCATACTATTCCACTAGCACCAAACACTCCACCTATCAACATCATGCTTATAAACATTCACCAATCCAAAAATATGCCATTGAACTTATGGTTAATGAACTAATGGAAGCTGGTATCATAAGAAATAGTCAAAGCTCTTTTTCTTCACCAATTGTTATGGTAAAAAAAGGACGGAACTTGGAGAATGTGTGTAGATTACAAGCAACTTAACAAGTATACAGTCCTAATTCTAGTAATTGAGGAATTGTTAGATGAATTGAATGGAGCCAAGGTGTTTACAAAGTTGGATTTGAGATCAGGTTATCATCAGATTAAAATGAATGAGGCTGATATACACAAGACAACTTTCAGGACTCATGAGGGTCACTATGAGTTCCTAGTAATGCCTTTTGGGTTGACAAATGCTCCCTCTACTTTTCAAAGTTTCATGAATGATGTGTTCAAACCATACTTGAGGAAGTTTATGTTGGTATTCTTTGATGACATATTGATATACAGTAAAAGTGAGGAAGAACACTGGAAGCATTAACATTCAGTTTTATAGACAACAAAGGACCATACTTTGTTTGCCAAGCAAAGCAAGTGCTCTTTTACAGTGGATAAAGTGGAATATTTGGGACACATAATCACTCCTGAAGGTGTTTCAACTGATCATAATAAAATTCTAGCTATGGAGAGTTGGCCTGAACCTCAAACAGTAAAACAATTTAGAGGATTCTTGGGACTAACTGGTTATTACAAAAAGTTTATTAAGAATTATGCCTTGATCAGCAAACCTCTCACCAATTTACTTAAAAAGATGCTTTTGTGTGGAGCGAAGAAGCTCAAGTTTCATTTTTAGACCTTAAGAAAGCTATGACCCAAACATCAGTTTTAGCCCTCCTTAACTTTTAAAAGACCTTTGTGGTGGAAACTAATGCCTCTGGTGTAGGAATTGGTGCAATACTTCAACTAGAAGGGCATCCTATTGCTTACATTAGTAAAACTTTAACACCTAAACACTCATCCTTGTCTGCATATGAAAAATAATTCTTAACTGTCCTTGTGGCTTTAGAGAGATGGAAGGGCTACTTGTTAGACATGCATTTCAAGATTAAGACTAATCACTTCAGCCTTAAATACTTACTTAATCAAAGGTTAACTACTCCCTTAAAAATGGTTGCCTAAGCTACATGGGTTTGATTATGAAATTCTATACAACAAAGGTAGTGAGAATGTGGTTGTTGATGCACTGTTAAGGCTGAAAGGTGGTAATGAATTATGTTCTTTGATTTTGTCTACCATAGCTGGTGACTTGCTGCAAATGATTAAGGATAGTTATGCTCAGGATGATGGTCTGCAAGAGGTGATTCAACAATTGATAGCAGGCACTTATGATAGCAACAAGTATGTTTAGGAAGGCAATATTTTGAAAAGGAAAGGCAAAATAGTGGTGGGAGCTGATGAACAACTAAGAACCACTATTGTCCAACATTATCATGCTGATGCCGTAGGTGACATTTAGGTACTAATGTCACATATCATAATGTGGGGACAATGTTTTACTGGAAGGGATTGTACAAGGTAGTAAATAAGTTTGCCAGAGAATGTGATGTATGCCAAAGACAAAAAGCTAATTTAGCTACTTATCTTGTACTCTTACAACCACTACCAATCCCTGAGAAGATTTGGAGTGAGATTTTCATGGATTTCATTATGGGGTTACTAAAGTCAGAGGGTAAGAGTGTTATTTTTGTGGTGGTGGACAAGCTGAGTAAGTATGAACACTTTATGGCATTGAGTCATCCCTATACTGCAAGTTCTGTGGCTCAAGTGTTCATGGACTCAATCTATAAGCTCCATGAGTTGCCTAACTCCATTGTCAATGATAGGGACAGTCATGAGTCATTTTTGACAGACACTTTTCAAATTGCTCAAGGTGGAATTAAAGATGTCAACTGCCTATCATCCTCAAATAAATGGCCAAAGTGAGGTTATGAACAAATGTTTGGAATGTTATTTGAGGTGCATGACTAGGGTAAGACCTAAAGAATGGGTACAATGGTTGCCTTTGGCTGAGTACTGGTATAATACAAACAAACACTCCTCAATTAAAGATACTCCCTTTGAAGTGGTCTATGGCCAAACACCCCCATTGCATAACCATTATGTAGTTAATGAGAGTGTAGTAGAGTTTGTAGATAGGATTATGCAGGCTAGGGAAGCTGCAATTGAAATGATTAAGCTCCATATCAAGAGGTCACAAGATAGAATGAAGAAATATGTAGACTTGAAAAGAAGTGAAAGAGAGTTTGATGTTGGAAATGGGTATATCTTAAGTTGCAGCCTCACAGGGAAGTTACTATCAGGAAGGACTTGCAAAGTACTATAGACCTTTCATAATTGTTGCTAAGGTATGAGTTGTGGCTTATAAGCTGGAATTGCCAAGTACAAGTCAGGTCCACCCTGTGTTTAATGTGTCCCAGCCAGGCCCGAATTTGGTTATGGGCCATAAGGGCGACGGCCCAGGGGCAACCCAAAAGGAGGGGCAGTAGTCTAAAGATCCATATGTGTATTACTATATTAAATTCTGCCCATTTTAGAACAAGCCCACTACAGACTATTTTTGAAACTAAACCTACGTCATTTTTTACTAAGAATTTAAAAGATATTTGGCACGACAGTTTTACAAAATATACAGAAGAAAAGAAAACGATAGGCGAGGCTGTTTGACTAAGAATTGTGATCACGAGAAATAAGTTTCCAATCGGAAAGGCGTCTAACGAATCAACTGATCATCTTTTTTCTCTTCATAAATTTGATCAGGTGACATTATTTTATATTTATTATTTTTGCTTTTGTAGAATATTAGATAATTTACCCTCTATTTTGTCATGTTCTATCGTTCACAATCGTCAAATGCCCAAAATAGAAAAAAAATCAAAGAATTAAAACGACCTCATCACGGTTCTATGGATGGTTTTGTAGTTAGAACAAAAAAAATAGTGTTGAAAAAAAAATGATGATGTTAACGTTAATATAGATATAAAAATCCTATAAATAATAAAAACCTAAAAAATGACAAGGTTAACGTTAATGATGATACTGGAAATCATAAAAACAACGAAAATCTGGAAACTAATGAGGTTAATGTTAGTGAAGATGATGAAAATCCTAATAATGAAAATAATGAAAGTCCTCAAGATTGTTATGTTGACGGAGTTAATCACAATATTTTTGAAGTAAGAGTTTGAGATAGTTAAGATTCAATTATTAAAGAGTTACTTGTAAGCAAATGGGTTATTAGAATATAAATTATCCAAAAAATAAATCTAGTAGACACTTTTCTTGGAACATTATGTACATAAGTTACGTAATGAGGATTCTTATGATAAAAAATGATTGATTTACTAAAAAGAACTGGATAAAGTATTTTGTTTTTATAAGTTATTTAAAACTGTTAGATCTATAAGTCAATTAACAAACGAAAGAATAAATGATTGGAAACATCTTATTAATACTTTAAAATTTCATAAAAATAGTTTTGATAAGATAGTTGATGTATTGAAAGTAGTTTTTTTAGCAAATGTGAACTATGATAAGATAATTGATGTTTTTTGCTTCAAGAAACGCATGAAGACATCGTTTTAGATGGTCAATGTTTTCTAACTTGTTATTGGAGTTTATCTACTCATATTATAACATTTTATTTAATAAATAAAAATCGGCGTTGGGACGAGCTGCCTGGCTTGACCAGGTTTCAAACCCTTAAAAAATGTGTTGTTTGTTTACAAGGGGCATATTTCACACGGCTCATTCAAGGCATCCGAAATCTCAAGACCGGCCCTAGTCCTAGATTAAGATGTGCAGAGGCAACCAATTCAAGGTGGGAACTCTACCTCATTGTGGTGTTGATGGGTTGCTTTCAATAGAACCTGAAGCTATCTTGGACAAGAGGATTGGTAAACTCAACAATAGAGTAACAATATATGTTTTGGTCAAGTGGGTCAATCACTTAGAGGAGGATACCACATGGGAGCTAGGTGAAGACTTGTGAAGAGATTCAGTGACTTTAACATTGATCTTTGAGGATAGGGATCTTGTTAAGGGGAATGGAATGTAAAAAAGCAGAATTAAAAGTCTAAACTGGTGAAAGTCAACAGAAAAGTCAAAACTCTATTATGAACACTTTTGTCGAGAAAAGTGTCATTTCCATTCATTCATGATTTGTAAACTTCTCCTTTCCCTCTGTAATCGTTCAACTTGTAACAAACTTGTAACAAACTCATTTATCCGATAAAAATCATTTCACGAATCTTGCTCTTACTTTGAGATTCCTAACTGCTTAAACCATTGATACTTATGGATTTCATTTCTTAAGCTGATATCTAATCCATAGTGTTTCAAAGACTCGTCGAAAAGGAGCTCCATAACAATGAAGGCGCGACGCGTGCAATTTTCTCTTATTACCGACGATTTATAAAATATTACAGAATGTTAAACAAACATGATAAAATTTAATAAAATCAAAATTTAAAACTTGTCCAACCCAATTTTACATATAAGTATTTAAGAGTTATGATCAAATAAGAAACATAATTAAAATGAGAATAATGAGAAAAAAACACAACCACAAATTTCACCCATAAACATACATGCACCTCTTCATTATTTCTCTCTCTTTATTTAGAGGTTTTTTCTAACTTGTGCGTTAAGGGCACAAGTTAAAAAGGGTTCCACACCTTATGTGTCACTCTCTGAATGACCAACAGTTATTAAAAGCTTAGGGTACAGTGCGCCACGGCTCAATTCGTGGCCGAAAACGCGAGATGAACCATACCTCGGAGTGGACATTTTTTTCAGGCGCTAGCGCCGTTATCACCAGCCCAACTGCTTCTAGGAAAAGCGAAAAAGCTGTACTAGCGTTCGCGTTTTTGCGCTCACACACACCACACACACACACACATTAATAATATATATAGATTATATATATATATTATATATATATAATATATATATATATATATATATTATATATATATATATATATATATATATATATATATATGAGAAAAGTTCCATAAGGAACATGGTCAAAAAAAAAGAACTAATCGCTTACATCTTATCTATCCATTTTATTTTCATCTAATGGGTTTAGATTAATTATTTATTTTAATTTAATTAAAAACCCACCTTTCACCCTATTTTTTAAAAAATTATAATATCTCACAAACCGTTAATTCGTTACGCAAAACGGGAAACATTCCATCGCGACGAGAATTAATTCTTCTTTCTATAGAGGGGCACTTTATTTATATACTTTCGACGAACTTTTTTCGAATTTTTTTTTTCAATCACGTCAGAAAAAATCTCATGGGATTTTTTGAAATCACATGAGATTGTGATACAAATCTCATGTGATTTTTTCAGACGTGATTGAAAAAAAACGGAAAAAAAGTTCGTCGAAAGTATCGCAACGAGTAATTTTTTATCTTTCTATAGAGGGCACTTATATATATATTTTCGAAGAACTCTTTTTTCGATTTTTTTTTCAATCACGTCTGAAAAAATCACATGAGATTTGTATCACAATCTCATGTGATTTCACAAAATCACATGTGATTTGTGATACAAATTTCATGTGATTTTTTAAGACGTGATTGAAAAAAAATAATTCGAAAAAAGAGTTCGTCGAAAAATCACATCTGAAAAAATCACGTCTGAAAAAATCACATGAGATTTGTATCACAAATCACATGTGATTTCATGAGATTGTGATACAAATCTCATGTGATTTTTTCAGACGTGATTGAAAAAAAAATCGAAAAAAGAGTTCTTCGAAAATATATATATAAGTGCCCTCTATAGAAAGATAAAAAATTACTCGTTGCGATACTTTCGACGAACTTTTTTTCCGTTTTTTTTTCAATCACGTCTGAAAAAATCACATGAGATTTGTATCACAATCTCATGTGATTTCAAAAAATCCCATGAGATTTTTTCTGACGTGATTGAAAAAAAAAATTCGAAAAAAGTTCGTCGAAAGTATATATAAGTGCCCCTCTATAGAAAGATAAAAAAATACTCGTCGCGATGGTGTATTTTTTTTCGTTTAACGATTTATCGTTTGCTAGATATTTGAGTTTTAAGAAAAAGGTGGAAAAGTGGATGATGAAAAAATAAGTGGTTAGGATTAACTCATTTGTTTTTTTTTTTTGCCCTTGTTTTTTGAGGATCTCATCTCAATATATATGGGACCGTTCTTTACAGAACCATTTTTTTGTACAGAACCAGTTTGAACCAATAAGAATTTAATGTATTATTAATTGTTTTTCTTAATTCAAAATGGTATAATAGTCAAAACACATTTTAATTTTTCTTTTTGAAGTTTTTAAATTTAAAAACATTTTTTTAATTTCATTGATTTTCAGAACTATTTTTTTTAATTTTATACTTTTTTAGTATACATTTATTAAGAAATTAAGGTGCATATATGTTTTTTTTAATATTTTAAATTTACATATGTTTCTTGCGTAGAATGATTTAGACATCAAACTTATTTTTTTAAATGGTAATGGCACATATGTTTATGGTTTATATTTTTTAATCTCTGAAATTTATGACAAAAAACATAAACATGTACATATAACCTTTAAAATTTGAAACAAACCAAAACTTAAATAGTATATAAATATTTGATATTAAATGAAATACAATTCAAATACAAATGTGTCTTGTTAAATAAAGATGTGCATGTCATCCAAACACATAGGTGCACTCTTCAAAGAACATATATGCACGCTTCATGTTTCTCATCAAATTTTTTAAAACATATGAACGCCATTCCAAGAACATATGTGCGCTATTCAAAGAACATATATGCACGCTGAGCTTTCTCGTCAAATTCATTAGAACATATGTGTCCGTCTTTTTTACGATTGAGCCATCTTCACTGAAACAAACATATAAAAACAAAAATAAAACTAGAATTATGCCATGTTAAATTAATTGTAAAACAAACTAATCGAAAATGTTCAAACCATGACTAAAATAACAACTTGGGCATCTTACGGTATAGCCGTTCATTTGAAAACGTTAACATAGAACTTATAAGAATAATTAATCCATAACTCATAAACAATAAATTTTGTAAGACATCTCTAAAGAATGAAAAAAAAATCATGACACTAAAACTAGAAAGATGTAAAGGGGTATTAATTGGTGATCACGTGCATAACCAAACATTTTCCTTATTAATCTTGCACCTTCACCAATTTAATTATCAATGATGGCGGCACTTGATACAACCTACAATGAATGTCCCATATGTTGAAAACACAATGTTGTGGAAACATTACAAAGAATATACATGAAAAGAAGAGAACCATTATATGCTTTCTTTAACATCAAAGACCTACATGTCACACTTTTCTGACATGAACCTAAACCATGATAGAACTAGCAATATAACCTTCAATTCGATCATAGCAAAGTGAACTAAGTACCATTATGTTAAAAGCACACGTCAAAAACCATATTGTGGAAACATAACACAGGTCAAAAACCAAATTGTGGAAACTAGCATAAATTGTTTGCAAATAATTTTGTATGCATCAAGCAAATAATTTTGTATGCATGAAACAAAAATGAAAAAAACAGTTATTATCGAACCAAATGGATACATCATATGTATAAATCAATAGCAGTGATAGTTAAATTCCTATTTAAAAGTTTCAATCAGATTTGTCATGATATTTATATGCACTATCAAAAATTAAAAGCCCCTTTAACAAACAAATAGGAAAACAATAATAAAAAAAACCTCAAAAGGATAATCACCATCCTATCTTGAGATCTAATTTACTCACAAATCTTAACACTTTGGATTATGTTTACAAATATGCACTATCAAAAATTATAATTCGTATATATGTTCGCAAATATGATGACGTCAAGAAGTAGCAGTAGACCAATCAAATTATGATGTACATCATATTTTATAATTTATACATATATTTACAAAGTAAAAAAACCACTTTAAATCATCTTTGTATAGATATGTGCATCATATCTTTGCGAACATATCTTGTATATATTGATGACGTCTAGAAGTAGGAGTAGACCAATCAAATTATAATTCGTATATATGTTCGCAACCACAAGTTGAATTAAAAATGATATCATTACCTTTAATCAAATCAAATTTCTAATTGAACATATATTTCGTAATCATCGCCGGATCTTGTTATTTTTCATTGGTGACGGCTGAGAAAAAAGGAAGGAGGCAGATCTGTGGAGGATGACCATATTGATTTTATCAGATTCAAGATCGCACCTATGAATGAGAGCACATCAATTTTTATAATGCATCTAAGATCATAGAGATGCATCTAATTTAAGTCGGTGCATCTCGGATATGCGGTTATAGTTACTTCTTATCCTTCTTATTTTAAGAAAACTTCTCATTTGATCCTAACTCTCTCTCTCTCTCTCTCTCTCTCTCTCTCTATATATATATATATATATATATATATATATATAGTAGGGATCCAGTGAGAAGTAAATTAAAATAAGAAGTGGTGAGAAGTGACTAAAACCACACATTTGAGATGCAACGACTTGCATTAGATGCATTTCTATTTATTTAGATGCACCATTTTGAGTTTCAAAAGTTAATTTGATGTGTAGATGGTGCAAATTGATTTTCATGATTTCGGCACATGCAGAGGAACAAAAAACATGAGAAATCATGAAATGCATCTAATATACGTATATGCATCTAATTAAAAGCTTGAAAACACATTATGATGCGTTATAATGCATCTAAGATTATAGAGATGCATCTAATTTAAGTCGGTGCATCTCGGATATGCGGTTATAGTTACTTCTTATCCTTCTTATTTTAAGAAAACTTCTCATTAGTGTGATGTTCTTTTCAGAACCAATTTAAAAGCGAGAACTGCGAGAACCAATATACACCATTGGATGAAAAGATCAATGGATTAAAAGACTTATGGCATTATTGTAATTAAATGAAAATCAAAATTTAATTAATTAAATGCCAAAGGGTATAATAGTACTTTATTAAAAGGCTCTTCCACCAAATTGTTTAAAATAAACCGTCATCTTTTTGATGCAACTGGCAAACAAATAGATCCTGTTTTATAGGGAATTTAGATTTAAAAACTAGTTTTTATCAAAGTATCTTTCACAGAGCCGATCAAATTACCTATTTTATAAATCTAGTTCGCCTCTTCCAATGGATTAGCCGAGTTATATTGTAGTCGCTCTTTTTGAAACCGTTGTTCCAACGTCATAAAGGTAACTAACTATTTCTCTTTTATTCTTTTTTTTAATCTCACACTCGTCAATGTATGTTTTATAGTAATCATTTAGTTATCTGATTCAAAACAACAGGTTCTATCATATATGTATTTTGTTACGTAGAGGAAGGAAAAATACAATTGCACTAATAAATTTAGTTATTAACTTATTTTTTCAATATTGTTTCTTGTGTTTTTTCTTTCATTTCGAAAATTTTATTCTATGTGTTGGTGTTTGAGTTCAATTATAATCTTGATTATTGTTGCTTGTTCTTCTTTTGGTTTTATTGATTTCGAACCTTTTTTATAGTTTCGTTAAGTTAGTCTTACTTTATTTATTTAATACTAAACGGATCATAAGTAAAGTAATTTATATGTATTTCGGATAAATACTAAACGGATCATAAGAAGCCAATTAGCTAAAGCATTTAAATATATGCATGTGTTGTGTTTCTAGTTGTTCACATTATATTTCTCTATCATTATGTGCCTATGCCGATTTCTTGTTGAGTTGTCCAATTCAAACAGTTCAATTGTTTATTACGCTTAATGACAAGCTTATATATTTTGTTGGGTCACATTTGTTTTTTGCTTGAGGTAGTGGTTTAACCAAGTGTGCATACGTGTTCTGTTAAATCATGTATATATGTAACACTACTTGTTAGAATTAAATCATGCATATATGTATTTTGTTTGTTATTATGTTTAAGTAATTCGTTTATAAATTATTTGTGGTTACAGGTCAGTACGAGTATGATGAGAAATCGAAGATTGCACATGTGTTTTGTACATATTATATAGCAAGAAGATAATTATGATATAGATGTAAAGAGTAAAGACATAAATGCATGCAGTAGATACAAAAGCAAATAAACTAACTTGAGTGCGTATATACAAAGGCATATGGATGAACTCATATGCACATATGCATACCAAGAAATCAAGAATCTCTAATGAGGGAAAATACATATGTATATACGGCAACACCATTTTGTTTCCGTTAAATATTAGTAGAGTCTAAACTTTCATTTATTAGTTACTTTTAGAATTTTTATTTGAATTGTGTATCACATGATTTTAGATTTTGTGTATAATGTTTTTGTTTTGAATTGTATATACCGTACATGTAAAATATTTATGTTTGTCATTTCATGCACTTGTGTAAATATTTGTGATCAAAAACATTATAGGTTTAAGCAATTGAACACTAAAAACATATATAAAATTAAATTATATAAAAAAACACATATGCACCTTACCTTTTCAAAACCAAGCATGCTGGAAAAAAATATTTAAAAAAAAGTCCTAAAAATTAGGAACTAAAAAACATTTTTTTATTAAAAAATTCATAAAAAATTTAAAATGTAATTTTACCTATATACCCTTTTGAATTAAATTAAAAAGATAAATATTGAAAAAAATTTGATTGGTTAATTGTGGTACTCGCAGTTCTGTACATTCGTTTGGTTCTGAAAAGAACCTCACCCTATATACACACACACACACACACACACACATACACATATATATATATATATATATATATAGTACCCACATCCTAATATCACAAAACTGGAGATTCTGACATATAAAGCAAGAGTACACACAAACAGGTTATGAAGACACATATCAGCACAAAAAAGCAGAAACAAGAAATAGACATCTAAAACTCTAGCAGCACCAAAAAAATAAATAATTCGAGCCACTAATGGCTGAAACATAGATTGGTTCTTGTTTAACTGGAGTCCAACTCATTCTGTCAAAAATTTGACAAGTACGCCTTGAAGAACGATGGATATAAGTACAAACAGAGTTATATAATAGTGGAATCCTGAAGGAGCTAGAATCATGTATTAAATAGAACTCGTATATCAGTTTCATTGTTAATAACTGAATATATGTACACTAAATCCTAACTGTTTACAGTTATATCGCAAATAATAGTCTCATGTTCTTTAGAAATAAGAACAATCGTGTTAAATTGATATTGTCAATAAGCTCTACGAACGTTTCTTCTTGGGAACGTAAGACCTTCCATAGGATGAGCATTGCCATATTTCTCTATAATCCCCAATATATACAGAGAAATGAGAGTTGTAGATGATTGATATCTCCGTATACGCAGGCTAGTGTACATGCTTTTGGGGAATTTGTTCATGCACATGATCAGTGAAAACTTAACCGCGATATTGACGGTATGTATGTGACAGGAGGGGAGGCTTAGGAGAGAAGCTCAAGGAGTAGAGGTCTCATTCAAAACCAATATCGGTATAAATAGTACTTTAATTTGCTAGATAAATCCACAATGTGAAATTTTCAAGGTAACTGAAGTACGAAGAGATCTATAAATCTTTCCTGCTCCATATCATACAAGCATCCGTGCTGCCAGATGAGCCAAGAGTTCGAGAATCTTATACTTGTACTCTAAAAAAATAATTTTGTATTTATTTCCGGTGGATATTAATTGGAAAACATTTACAATTGTGAATATTTGTGGAAATTCTTGGGTGGTGTCATTTTGAAAAGGTGGTTATCTCTTGCAATGAGTAACTCTTACGGTATTTTTAGTATACATTCAAGTTGATGAGAGTAAAGTCTTTTAGAACTTATAATAATAATATCTGTAGTTAATATCATATGTTTTATACTTGAGGTCTCTATATCCCGTTTCTCCATCTCTAGTGTCCTAGCAGAAATTTAGTTGAGCTCAAAGTACGATCTTGAAGTGGCCACAACCTTCACCTGAATTTGAGTTAGTGTGACAATGGGCTCGAGAGCTATATGCGAACTTTAGTTGAGCTCAATGTACGATCGTGAAATTTAGTCGGTTTTGAAAACAATGGTTAACAAAAAAATTGATTGAGCTATATGTGAACTTTGGATATGGTGTGGGATGGGCTGCCCAATAAATAAGACTCTGCAGCAGTGCAGGACCAAATTAATTCGACAACAGACAAAAGGCGAATCCCATCTCATTTGAATGAGACTCAGAGAAGAAACACCAGTCTAAGGTTGTTGATAAAAAATTTAAAACTATAGATCAATATCATCTAAGGTAACTTTGATAAATTGTACTGAATATATGCTATAAATCTTGCTAGTTTTGAATGTTTGATGCAAACAGTAGACAAATAGAGTAGATGTCCTAGCTTTTTCTAGTAAAACATTTGGTCCAGCTAGAATTAAATGCAGGTATCATAGTCCTTCTTTACAGATTTTGGGTTGGGACTTTTATCGACATTAAAACCTCAACAGGATTTCAAATTCTTGAAAATATATCTATAGACAGATTCCATATACATTAAGTAAATATGAAGCTATTAGCGCATAAAAGACTCGCCTTTGAACAGAATGTAAAGAGTTTGAGCTTGGAAAAGCATCTACAGGGAAACAATTATCGTCAACAAATTTGGCCATAATGATAAGACTTATTTACATAATTAGTTTCTTCACATTGATAATTATTAATAGAGATAAGCCAATAATGACGATGTCGAATTTAAATGATTACAAGCTTAAAGTAAAAATGAATGTACTTATATAATTTTTGTATAATGCAGATTTAGCCTTTTCTAACCTTGATTCCAATTCAATTATTCAATGGAAAAGCTTGAGACAAAGACCTTTTGACGAGCATGACTTGTTTGTAACCACTTCAGAAAAAGTATCCACAAGCTGCCCTGCAAGTGAAGCTGGATCCTCTGTGAAATTATCCACAAACACTTTAACAATTCTAACCTCTTGATCACTAGCTCGCAAGCTATACCATGTGAGAAATTTCTTTCTGAAACCAGTATCTATATGCCCTTTGCATTCTAATAGTCGGATCACCTTTACATAATAGCCAAAGTCCCGATCATTTGATTCATCCAGTTCCTCGTCGGATCTACTATTAAGAATTTTTTTTGAAGCTTTTGTTCGGGCTTTTCTTGTCACATTAGCATCTCTTAAGCTTTCCGTCTTGCAAGGGGTAATGGGTAACTTGACAGAATTAGTGGGGGCAAAAGGGTCAAAATCTTTTTCACTGCCTTCATCGTTTCTTGAAGATTTTTTGATGATGTCTAATTCATCAATGTTTACGGCAACCTCCTTGTCCTTTTGGTTATTAACAATATTGTTGTTTTCATCTTCAACTGACGAGGGATCTGAGAGACTGCTAGAATTGGTTGGCGGGCTTTTCTCATTGTCATCGCTCGTTTGAAAAGAGATTTCTTTGCTGTCTAATTCGCGGGTGCTTTCAAAGTGAACAACTTTTATAACATATTGTGTTGAGGGAGTCAAACCCGCAAGTAAGAACTTGGTACTAGTTGGTGCAAACAATGTACATGTTGGTTTTGTAGGATAATCTGTATCTTCGGCTCTTCGATGCCACATTATATATCTATGTGTCTTTAAGTTGTTATCGTTGAAAGATTGATCTCCAGAACCCAATATTACAGAAATTGATGTGGGACATATGTTTCCGAATTTGACAATTGGTGTCACGACGCTGGGATCTGCATGGTTGGTTTTTGACATATAGAACTTTAAGGTCAAACAAACTATTATCTAACTTCAAAAATGACTTTCGTAAAAGCTGAAATTTGGTATTTTAGAACTCAAGATATGTAACTGTTAACAATTACCAGAAACAATAAAATTTGAAGTCATATATAACCAACATGTATGGTGCATAAAATAAGTCAGTTTGACCTCAGAAGTCAAACACTTCTATAACATCAAAAGAGTAAGATACTAAAATACCTAAACACAAAAAAGAGGGACAGATGAAATATACCATTACATTTCGTGTTGGATAAGACTGAATCGAGGTGTTCAAGCGCAGAAGCACATAGCTTTTGAATTTCTTGTCCCGAAGAGAGTCTGTTGACAATACCTCTAGCCTGCTTGACTGGCAAACCAGTCAGCGGGCCCACATCTGCTTCGAGTTTCTCAATCGCTTCATTAACAATGTCGTGAAGCTTTTGGTAGTGTAGGGTCCCCACCAAGAGCTTTTGGCTTAAAGAAACACGATAACACAAGATGTCAACCCGCCTAGTGTCCCTTGCTATTGTCATCTGTTTTCTCCAACATCTGTATTTAGTTTGAGTTTTAGGTCCCTTTAAAAATTATTTATGGCATATGAACAAAAACTTAATTTGACAACTCCAACACGTTTCAGATTTTCTTAGAAAGTAACTTTTTAATCACGAATAATAAAAACAAAATTTGAACAAAAGGTGTTCAAGGTCAACCCAATTTGGACAAGAAATATAAATTTTAACATTTTGACCCATTTCAACACGAACCCATTTTGACCCATCAATCCACCTGCATTGTTTGTGCATCTTTCCACCTTATTATATTTTAATGCAATGCCAATCTATGGAGAAAATATTGAATTCACCAGTAAGCTATAAAAGGGAAACATGGAAAGAAACTTACCCAAGCAAATCATTCAATTTACCACAAGATAAACAATAAAAGCTCCCATCAAGTCCTTTACTTTTCCCATCATTTGGAATACCCGATTTTTCATCTTTTAATGCGCATTCAAGGTGACACGACACCCCACAAGAATTCCCCTGAAATGGAGGATCAGAGCTACAAACCAACCACAAACTTGGGTCCTTATTGTCATCATATCGATGGCATATACAACAAGAACATCTTTTACAAAATGCCACATCTTGACTCAACTTAGCTCTACAAGCCGAATTCTTGCAAAGATCAACATTTTTGTCAACTACGTCAACGTCAACAACGCTGACTAGCGAGTTGTGTTCCGGATCAATGTCTAAATGATTAGGGTTTTCAGATTTCCTATGTCTTTTTGCAGCCCTTTGCTCACCATTTTGTGATGATTCAAGATCAATCATAATATTATTCTCATTATCTTGTGATCTCTTCTCAGATACTACCTTCAAAAGATGTTCGATAATTTTCAATTTAGTTAATCCTGTATACTTTCTTTCTTTTCCCATTTCAGCACAAAGAATTTGAAGAATTTCTTGACGGCTCCACGACTGTAAGAGCTCTGGTGCACCTTGAGACCATTCAGAAATTTCGTACACCAGTTCCTTCTTTTCATCCATACTTAACTTACTACACTTTGTTGGATCAAGTACAAACCCTGAACACAAATCAAAGCAAAAGTCAAACAAATGTAGAATTGATTCAAGAACATTATTAAATTAACTAAAATTAAAGTAAAATATGACTAGCATGTGAAATCATTTTGTTAACTTTGTGTCATACTCTCAGGAAACCACCCATGAGTTAAACTCTCTTTAGACAGAAACTACACTTCAATCATAATATGTTAATTATTATGTCAATGACAGTTGTAATATTCATTGCACAGGGTTATTTATGCACTACTATATTTTTATAACCAATGTTGCACCAAAACATTAATATAAATAGTTGACTTAAAGAAATGATAAAGACAGCCTACCCATAATACTGTCTCAAACAAACAGGGTTGTGTATAACCTGTATATTTATCCAAAACTAACTAGTACAGTATCATTATTTTTAGTAACTACTAAATGGTAGTATAAGGATAATATTACATGTTTTTTTTATATCAAGTCAAGAACATGACACTAACATTTCTAAATTCAAGCAACATCAAATTATGGGGTGTTTGGATGACTATTTCGGAGTGATCATTATCGCTTCAAGAATCAGAAACAGATTAGATTAATGTCTATAATAGGCACGTATGACGTACATTTATCTCCATAATTGACTTTTTTAAGCAAATCACTATATGTTTATCTAAATATGATCGTTTTGCCATAAAGAACCAGACATCCAAACACCGATTACAACCAAAGATCAAAATAACTATCAATCATACATTAAACATGAATCTAAAACATATATGCATACACAGAATTATGCATATAATATTTGTATATATGACTCCTTGTTAATCAAGTTTCATTGTGAATCTTGAATCTGATGATGGAAAAATATAATTTTCCGTACACCAAAAAAGTGAGATGGACAATAGGACCAACAGTTTCTGTGAAATATTGTTAGCTGGCAGATGATGTGAATCACGAGGACATACAAAACAAACATGCATGATTACTATATATATCAAAGCTTTTAGATCCGATTAATAAGATGAAATTAGCCAATATTTTTCTATGGATATATAATAAAAATCAAATATTTATTAACATAATAACCAAGATTTTCTAGAGTATATAACTAAACATCAAATCAAATATTTTATTATTTAACAAGTACAACCAATATATTAAAAAATAATCAAACCCCAGAAAATGAAATCTAAATATAGATAAGCCCATCAAGAAAAAGATTAGATTATGTAACCAAAATGAAGTGAGTAATTTACCTTGAAAAGGGAAAGAATCCATGATGGCTTAGTGTCCTAGTGATGTTCTTCAAGAACAAGAACTCATCACCACATTATACCAACATGAAGTCCACTAAATATATAAGCTTTTGCAGCATAAAATAAGAATAAAATTTGATGTATAAAGTTAAGAAAAAAGAGAGGTGGGTGTTATGGAAGTTGTGCTGCAAGTAGGAAGGAATCCATGAAATGGGTCATTATTATTATTGTATGCTGCTGCTGTTTGTGACCCAAATATATATATTGCAAGTTAAAATAAAGCTAAAATTGTGTGAGAGAGAAAAGTAAACCAAATATATATATTGCAAGTGAAGTGTTAGTTGGGTTAGGGATTAAAGCGGCTGCATGTCATTGCATTCACAAAACTTTGATTTATTCAAGTCCATTCATTCGTTCCTTTTATGTACTCTATTATTTACTTTGAATCTAGCTACTTAGTTATTCGTTCAGTGTTGCGTTTTGAAAGTGATTATCTTACTTCTAAAAATGTTAGTCGTAAGTTGTCATTTACAATTGTAAGTTGTACTTATTGTTTATTGCCCGCGTTTTGTAACGGGTAAGCATATTTTGATATTTAAATTAAATTTGTTACCCAATAAATTAGCACAGCTACATAGTTAATTATATTTTTATAACAGTCACGTGCAAATTAGTGTAGTTGTTGATTTTTGTCCAACCTTTTATTTCGAAAACTTATAAAGTTTTTATAAGTATACTTATAAAGTTTCTATAAGTTATTAGAACTAAAATGACCTACTTAAAGAAGACTAAACATAAAATCATTTATGGTAAAATGTTTGAAAAAAAAACACTATTCATTCAGACTTTTTTTACAAAATTGAAAGATTTGCATTTGTGCATGTGTGCATTGTTTCAAGGTGTGAACATCATCTAAAAGTGCAAATTGGTTTGTATATTTTACTGAGGTTTAGGTTAGTTATATCAAATATATGTAGCAAATAGGGATATTTATTATTTGTAAGTCTACATCAGCAACATTAAAATAAGCTTTAAAGGGGTGACATTATTTGGTAGTAGTTTATAATTATAAATATGTAAAAGGACCACAAGTAGCTAAGGAAATTGTTGTGAGGTTATTGGTGGTCTATCTTTATATTATCTTTTCAAAGATTGGAGGATTGTAGTGGGTGTGGCATACGAATAATAAAAATTATTGGACCAATAATATTTTTGTACAACAATAAATAAACAAAAGATACCATATGCCAATCAATAATTACATATGGAGAGTAATCCCACTGGACAGTAGCCTCTACAATTATATATATATATATATATATAGTAGGGATCCAGAAAGAAGAAAAACTATAATTAGAATAATAAGAACGATTTCTAGCCACACATTTTAAATAGGAAAGAGAATTTTAATGGGAGATACATCGATTTTTGTAGGTGCATCTTAAATGTGTGGTTGTGGTTTCTTCTTATCATTTTTGTATGTGCATCTTAAATTTGTGGTTTGGTTCTTCTTATCATTCTCATTTTAATTTTTTTCTTATTAGATCCTAACTATATATATATATAAATATCTATAGTACGTTATCAGCTCTTCTCACTACAATCTCTTCTAAGTACCGGTATCCATGTTTCCTCATTACTGAGACATGAGTGACTGCTAGAATACGCTTTGTCGAATACACATCTCCTTTTGATTGCATGCCTCATGCATAAGCATAGAAGGACTTACGTTGTTCTCTCCAATGTGAAATACCCCATAACGCATACTTATCATAAGCAACCTTAACAGGACTCCATATGTTTGGAACCATGTCTTCAATACCTGGTAGATCATATTTCGCGACCTTTGTCTTTGTAGTAGACGTCGTGTATGTCATAGTCGAGATTCCTCCTTGAAGATACTTGAGATCATTGTTGATGAAGAATTCGAATTGTACTCTTTGACATTTTCTAGGCGTGATCAAAGGAAGAGGTTTGGAAAGATCAAATGGATAGTCACCGCCTTTAGGATTTTCCAAATCAAGCTATTCTGAGAGAGCCTTGTAACATTCTTCAAAATCATATTCTAGTTCAGCATAATTGGATCGTGTGCCTTTGAGTAGTTTGAATGCTGGTCCTAGCAGGATTTCGTGAGTTAAATTCTCAATTTTTCAGGCCATTCAAGACAAACGAAGAGAAGTCTATTGGAGTGCTCATCAATTCATTAAAGTCCTTCAACAATTTATCAGTAGGATTAGAAGCTGCTAGATTCATCAACCACGTTTGAGTTGGACCTTCCTTAGTCATCTTGCCAACATTCCAGTCTGGGTTAGTGGGTTCTTGAGGTGGTGTAGGTTTCTTGAACCAGTCACGTCTAGAAGCAGTCTTATCCCTTAGTTCATCTTCATTATCACTCAGATTCCCTTCCTGATCTTGTGGCATGTCAAAATCCGCAACTTCGAACACTGGTTCCTCTGATTGAACAGACTTTCTAGTAGATTTTGGTTGAGACTTGGTGCCTTTGGAGGAGCCGGATGTAGAATCTTTCTTTTTCGGACCAGTGGTTGGTTCAACATCCTTGCTTGTCTTTCTCTTCTTTAACCCTCGGTCTGATCCATCAGAAGGGTCTTCATCTTTATCCGTGTCTTTTCGGTCACGCTTCAATGAATATACATCATAAGAATAGAAGAAATCTTTGTTGAGAGCGTAAGATTTTTTCAAACCATCATAGCAATCTCGGTGTTTGGGATTCGTCGGATATGATTCACTTGTCTCCATTTTGTCAAGAAGAATCTTCTTTAACTCAAATTCAGTAAGTGTAGAAGCAGCCTCATAAGTAGATTGTGGTTGACAAGACGCCTTTGCTAGAGTAACTTCATCACATGATTATTTAATCAACTTTTCAATCACAGGTGGAGCGAGGTTAGACACTTCCTGGGGGCAGAATCTGAGGCAGTTGATCTTTTACTTGTTCTTTGATTCTTCCCGTGAGAGATTCTGAAAGGAAATTCATGAATTCTTCTCTAGTTTCTCCCAACCTTGTGTCTAGATGACTGTCAACTAAAGATGTCACTTGAGTGTGTAGAGGGCCTTTCTTAAGATCAACAACTTCTTTTTCCAATGCTGTGATTCTATCATTGAATCAAAAGACTGATGAGAAATCAGGAAGGTTAGATAGAGGATTTGTAGTTTTAATTGTCGGCGGAGGAGTGGGTGTAGCCTGTATTGGTGTAGGAGTGAAGGTGTATGATGATTGAGGAATGTTTGTGAATACTGATGATAATTCAGGGATAACTGAAACTGGTATTGTAAGGAAAGTGGGTGCTTGAGTTTTAGGGACTTCATGTTAGACATGAACATCTAGTGGAGACACTATTTCTGCATTAGTTTGAGGAATATATGAAAAATTGAGGAATTTAGATGCCAAGTCGGATGAGCGAGAAGAACTAGTAACAGGGACTTCTGTCTTCTTTGGAACAGTAGAAATTGTCACATGCGCATCTTCAACAACTTGTTCTTGAGTAGTCTCTAAATTTTCATTCCCTTGTTGAGCTTCAGTCATTTCAGCATCATTACCCTCACCTTAAACAATTCCTGTAGCAGTCTTAGTGGGTTCTTCTAATCTTGCATCTACATCATCATCAAATTGGTCGGTAGTATTATGCATTCCTTGTTCTTCATCACTTTTCATCTCATCATCTTCAGATTCATTTTCTTGATCAAACTCCTCTTCTTCTTGATCATCATCGTCAAATTCTTCATCTTGCTCCAAATCCAATTCTTGCTCTTCACTTTCATTATCTTGCTTACTGCTTTCATCACTTGATTCTGGTTCGTTGTTGCTGTCGTCTTCATCATTTCCCCAAGACTCAGATTCACTCTCAGAAGAGTCATCATTGGTCACATCGGGAACCCATGGTTTATCACCAGTTCCTTCACTTGTGACAGTAGGTGTAATCTTTTCAACACTTGGTGGTTTCTCGGCAACCGTACCTAAAACCACTAGGATGAGTCTTGTGAAAGTCTCTTAAACTTTTCATTCTTGCTTCCTTCATTTGATCTTTTTCAGACAGAGCTACTTCAGATAGCAGCTCTATTCCTTTTCCATGAGCTACATCCACCTTTTCTTTTTCCTTTCTTTTTGACTTTGTTTCCACATGAGGCTCTCTGATGACGATACCTGTTGCTGGCTTAGAAGCAGACTTTTTGGCAGGTGTCTTCAATCTTTTACCCTTTTTGACAGGTTCTTCATCTCCAGGGGATCTGCTCACTTCCTTCTTAGATGGGTGGCTTTCTTGAATTTCTTGAGCACCTTGGGAGGCCACCTCGCTGTTGCATAGCCAAGATAAGTCTTGTACACTTTACTTTCCTTCATTCTGGATCTTGTCTAACATTACAGGTAGATACAATAGCTCATAGATAGATCTGAGATGCTTCTCTTCTTGAAACAAATCTTAAGGTGTTAATCAAGTAGTCATCTTTGGAGGTGTGCATCCTAATTCTGTTTCTCCAGGAAAGTGACTTTTCTTGAATGAGGAAGTGGTGAATGATAACTTTGGTGAAACGAGGGTAGTACATCTTTTCTTGCTTTTTGTAGACTTTGTTGTCAATCTGATAGGTGAAGTCTTCCCAGAGTAGTTCCACGTAGTCTACATTCTTCTGATGGTACATGCCCCAAAGGATTTGTGCTCGGGAAAGACGAAGTTTGTCTAGACCACTACGCGCACGGCGCCAGATAGGCTTCTGTTGTTTAATAGCCAGCAAAAAGTTTCACGGTTGATGCATACTGATGTTAACAAAATCTATTGAGTGAATTGATAACACACAGTCATGACCGAGATGTTTTTCTTTCTAAGAAAGATATAGTGTCTTCTTCAGAAAGAAAGAGCATCAAAGTCACGACCAGGTACTCTTGGGCAAATCTAAAAAGATATCTCTGAAGACTTCCAAAGTAAGCTTGAATCATTTCTTCTTATCAATCTTGAATCTGTAGAAGTCGTCATGCTTGTATATGCAATTCCAGAATTGATGCATATACACTTCAGGGACATCAGCAGTGATGAGAAATGCAGGATAGCATGGAGTGAGTGCAAGTGCATCCAGAACAACTTGAAATGTTTCTTCTTTTGGTTTCAATCCACGAGGGATTCTTCCATTGCATTTTCCAATGTCAAGTCGATTTTATTTTGGAACAAGTTCAAGGTCAAGCTTCGTTTGTTGAGCAGTGATGGAAGTCATGATTTTGCTAAGAGTTGTCACATACAGTTTATACACAAGCAAATATATATAGCACAGAGACAATCTAAATCATGATTCCAGATTATTGATGCAGCACAGGGTTTACTACAGGGGATAGGCAAAAAAATACAAGGCAACAAATTGATACACCTACACACAATGTAAAGAACTGATACACATGTAAACAGGATACACACACTCTCATATATCACATAGACTATAGGAAAACTAATGAAATTAAGGCAAACACTTAAGATTTCTAAGGAAACTTATACCTAACTTAATCACTATATGACATGATAGGGTTAAATTACACTTAGATTAGGTTATGAGGTTGAATTACCAAGATTACTAGATTAATTCAATTAGAAAAAATCAAGTATAGTATGCCTAAAGATGGTGTATAGATCGCCTGTGAAAAACCACCTAAGTATAAATCGCCTGTGTTAAGGATGTGTGTATAGATCGCTTGTGTTAAAGATGTATGTATAGATCGCTTGTTCAACTTAAGTATGTATAGATTGCCTATGTATTTATGTATTGATCGCCTGTTATACTTAAGTATGTATAGATCGCCTGTGTATCACATGCACGTATAGATCGCCTATGTAATATCTATGTATTGATCGCCTGTGTATATATATATATATGTATTGATCGCCTGTGTTATCACATATGTATAGATCGCCTATGTAATTTTTGTATTGATCGCCTGTGAACAATGTTTTACGTATAGATCGCCTATTCAAAACATTTTCATAGCAATTTTTACCCTTTTTGGCATCTAATCTTCACTCAAACATGATCATGTAGCATCATTCTATCATTCTAACATCTTTCAATTACAATTTAACCATAGATATCTTGATTTAAGCCACATTCAAGCCTTATGAACTCGAAAACTCATAAATTTTAAAATTTAGCATGTAAGCATGTAACCAAACACTCAAATACACTCAAACAATATTTATAACCCTTCTTAAACCCAAACCCATAAACGTTTTCAAGTTTTTACCCACTTTCACTTTTTTGATATTAAGAATCGTTCAAAACTCATGAATGAATTAACCCCATTAAAAATTGTTTTAAGCACAACATCTAGACCCCTAATAGACCAAAACCCCTTTATCAATTTATCTTTTTATCAACTTTTTAATGGTGACCAAAATTAGGTTGAATTTATGGTTTTCGAGTGTATTTTCATGATTAGGTCAGATATGATGAAGCTTTAATCATTAGAACTAGTGTACCTTTAGCTAGGAACGAAGATTGAATGAATTCTTGAGGGTTTGAAGATTAACAATGGTGGTTTAAAGGTGTGTGTGAGTGTGTTTGTTCGAATGATGAACAAGAGCGGGCAAGGGGGTTTTTTGTTTAAAATCCTTTTTAGGTTTTTGACAGAAATGCCCTCGGGGTTTAATAAGTCTTAAACTTTTCCATTAAACTATTCCTAAGGCACACTAAAGTTTCCCATATGGTAAAACCAGACCCTAAAGATTAGTTATCAAGAATAAGATTTATCATTTTGCATTACTACCCTTATAAGATTACACATATATCAAGTAAAGCCCGATTAAGTTGACATTGACCAACTCCCTTATAATTATTCACCCGACATCATTAAAAACTTTTCCGATTGACATCTTATTAATTATGAAGAAGATGATTTTGACAGTTTCTCCCCCCTCAAATAATGACCCGTTTTCTATTGAAAGAGTTGTAGTTGTTATTTGATGGTTAAAAATTGTCTTTGAAAAAATGATGATCTGTTGAATCTGAAAGATGATTATTATATATTTTGAAAAACAATACCCAAGAAAATAAGATTTCTCTTATTTGGACACATAAGCGCACTGACACGTACACTTACGGATTATAAGAAGCACAGGTTGTGATGCAAAATAATCACAAGCCTTTAAATGAATATAACGTAATTCATTCCCGAGAAAATTAATTCCCGTTGTGAGGTTAAGTTGTCTTTTTGACGACATACTTGCCTTTAAGATGATGACCGAGTTGCTATCTGAAATAATAGCAAGCCATTTTGGCATGTTTTGAAAACTTTTGAAACTTCTGCTCGAACTTCATTTACAGCCTCGTATCATTATTTAATGACATTTCTAAGGCCGTAAATGTTATCGGTTTTTAGAAGACATGCCAGAGATACATATTTTTATATTTTTTTGATTTTTTAATTTTATTTTTTATTATATTTTTGTTTTTGTAAAATTTTATAAAAGGAAAATCTTTTTGGATTTTTTATGTTTTCATATGTACATATATACAGGATATGAGTTACCACCATCACTCGTTCGTTTCCTCTACCAGACGTTTCAACGTTTCTGGAGACATGCTTCTCATACCAAGCATATCGATCAAGAAGTTAAATCTCTCTCGAGGCAACGGTTTAGTAAAGATGCCAGCCTGTTGGTATTCAGTCCGGACAAAGTATAGTTCCACGATTCCATTCTCCACTTGCTCCTTTATGAAATGGTAGCGAATGTCGATGTGCTTAGCTCTTGAATGTTGAACATTGTTGCAGCATAAAGCAATCGCACTCTTGTTGTCGCAGTACAGAGGAATCTTATTGAATTTAAAACCATAGTCTATTAGTTGTGAACGTATCCATAGGATTTGTGAGCAACATCCAGGCAAGGTAATATATTCAGCCTTTGTACTCGAGATAGCATTGCTTTTTTGCTTCTTTGACGACCAGCTAACAAGTTTGTCACCTAAGAACTGAACGCTTCCCGATGTACTACGTCTAGTGTCCTGACACCCCGCGTGATCGGCATCTGCATAAGCTATGAGTGACATATCGGTATCCTTTGAGTACCATAGTCCCATGTTAATTGTTCCGTTAAGGTATCGAAAGATTCGTTTCATTGCTTGTAAGTGCTTTTCGGTAGGCTTAGCCTGATACCGGGAATATAAGCAGACAACATAGTTTAGGTCAGGTCTACTGGTTGTAAGATACATTAAGGATCCAATCGTGCCACGATAAAGTGTAGCATCAACTGGTTTCCCCTGTAGATCTTCATCCAGTTTTTTATTTCCAATCATGGGTGTGTCGACATAATCAGTAGTATGCAAACCATATTTTTTAACAATTTCAGAGGCATATTTAGACTGGTTTATAAAGATGTTTCTGGGACTTTGAGATATTTATAATCCTAAAAAGAATGACATTTACCCCATCATCGACATCTTGAACCTATTGGTCATCTGATTAGCAAACTCATCACACATGGCAGTATTAGTTGATCCAAATATTATATCGTAAACATAAATTTGTATCAGTAATATGTCATTTCCAGCATGCCATATGAAGAGTGTTGGATCAACTGCACCTTTTGAGAATTGTTGAGAGATGAGGAAGCTTGACAGCATATCATACCATGCATGTGGTGCTTGTTTTAGACCTTAAAGAGCCTTTTTGAGCTTGTACACATGCGATGGGTTGTCCTGATCAACAAATCCTTCTAGTTGAGAAACGTGGACCTTTTCTTTGAGCTCGCCATTCATGAAAGCCGTTTTGACATCTATTTGGTATATTATCATATATTTGTGAGCGTTATATGCTACGAAGATACGAATGGCCTCAATTCTAGCAACTGGTGCAAATGATTCTTCGAAATCGTTACCCTCTTCTTGTCTGAATCCTTGAGCAACTAGTCGAGCCTTATTTTTTAGTACCCCACCATATTCATCTGTTTTGACCTTATAAATCCATTTGAGTTTGATCAAGAACATGTTATCTGGACATGGCACCAATTCCTAAACTTTAAGTCTTTCAAATTCATGGATTTATTCTTGCATTGCATCGATCCAAGACAGTTTGGTCATTGCTTGTTTGAAGTTCTTAGGTTATAGTGAAGTAAGGAAGGCATCAAAATAACACCACAAGGCATCAGTTTCAAGTTGATTCCGTATAGATACAGAGCGAGAAGGATCACCGATCACGTTTGCTATAGGATGATCCTTAGTCCATCTACTAAGGTGTTCAAATAGATTATGTATTAGTCTCACATTAGATGATGGTCCTTGAGTAGTCGAGTCTTCATTAGGAGATTCGTTAAGTGGATCATCATGAAATGTTGGTGTTTTTGGTGATTCTTAAAAACTTTGAAAAATGATTGGAGATTGTTCATGTTCTTGTGATGAAGGAATACTTGTTGATGGAGCATCCTGGTCAATGAAAGTTGACACAG